>ML778234.1:1797359-1826316 GCA_009831015.1 Picea engelmannii | reverse complement strand
TTGGATATCATTGAGAACCTATATCTAAAAAAACCTTCATTTGGACCCTCAAAATGGCCCCAGAAGTTAAAACCTGCTAAAAATAGTAAATTGCCAAAATGGCCAAAAAACTATTTTGAGCCATTTGGAAAAGGTGGGTGGCCACCGATATCCACCTGGATCAGACAGTGAACACATTTTCCCAAAAACTTCACCAAAACTCTGGGAACGTCTGGTATCTCTTTTGCCTCAAATATGTAGAATCTTTTCTGTAATTCGAGCAAGCGATCTTCTATTATCTTCCTCATGAACTTAATAGTTTGCAACTTTAAGTTCAGTATCACCATCCATTTGTCAATTTCGGAGATATTGATTACCTGAATTTTTGGGATTTCTATCTTTATTTCCTCCAAAACTTCCTTGAACCTTAGTTGATGCTTGACAATGTTGATCTCTCCTAGTAACCTGTTGATGGGTGAAAATGAACGCTCGCCAACTGGAAGAGTGGATCCGGTCTGGGGTTGTCTAAATAACCCAAGTTGTTTGGGATAACCCACCCTGACGGGTTTAGCGGCTCCGTTGGCCGATCTAAGTCCTAGATAACAAATGAAAAGTACAGTAAGGAACTAATATGAAAACAATAATTAAAACAAACTAATAAACAACTCTAAAATAAATATATACAATCTATTACCCAAATCATACAATTATAATTCTATAAAAGTAAATGTTTAATTATCAACAAAATCAGCTTCAATTACAAATATACAATATTTACAAATTACAGATTTAAATTAAAACCTGCAAAAATCATTTGTAATATGTCCCAAGACAGCGAAACCATTGTTTTTTTATTTTTATAATTTTATGAAAAAGAAATAGAATAAAAACTATCTAAGCTAAGCAACTAAAATAATAAATCTAACTACAAATCTGAACTATACATTATATCTATCAAAACTAATTATATTATACTAACAAATTAACCATCAAATAATAAATATAAAACTGACCTGAAATAACGCTTCAGGTTTGTCTCTGTATGCAGTAGTTGATTCAGTTGTTCAGTGGGAGGAAACCCACACCATATTATCCACGAGCTTCTCGTAAACAAGAAGTAGTTGTGCTCTTCAAATATAAACGACAGAACAAAAAAAATATTATAGAAATTTTATGATTTACAAACCATCACAATTACATAAATCTGTGTGCAACAATTTGTGCAAAACAATTCAATTAATGAAAAAGATAAACCTGTATTCATCAAATTGAAATAGAGTGATTGTTGTATTTTTAAATAATAAAAGAGATGAGATATGGATAACACATTAACCAAGTCACATCAACCTGCAATGAATTACGATAGCTAAAGTAGTCTATAATCAACTGCAAACTGATATGAATAAAACTTGAAACAAAAGTTTGATATATTGAAAGCTAAAGCTGTTACAAGACATCAACTTTCATCTCAGTCTGAATCATAAATCCATAATCTGGTTCTCCCAACAGTGATGATGATGCCCTCATTACAAAAAATGACAAGTATATAAAGACCTCCCATAGGGTAAAACATCCCTGTGGGAATTATCGAAACAGTTTACAAAAATCTGGGGATAATATCCCAAATCTCTATTTCTAACTCAAGCTAACAACCTAAAAAAAAACCATATCCAAAGTATCTCCTAAACTGCCACAGCATTCCCAATTGATCATTGTAATTCGTATGCACCTGAAAGAAGGCAAAAATAGAAAATTTTAGAGGATATTTTATTGATAAAATTGACAAAAATCTAATTCTTAAGACTAGCTACAGAATCTTGTGATTCTGTAGTTGGTCTAATTTGAACACAGAATCGCTTTAAAATCAATTCAAAACTAACAAAATTATATTCAAACTATTAAACAAATATTTGATTACTAATTAAAAACAAAGAAAATCATTTAAATCACAACAAACCAAAACTTCTATGCTAATTTAGAACAAATGAAATCGTAATTGAATCTATTTCAATCGAAACAGACTATAAACGAATATCAAATAAATATTTGGTACGAATTCAACTCATATAAAAAATCCATCCATATAGAGGTAAAACTCCTACATCCATCTGTTTTGCATATCAATAAATCTATCTAGAATTGATTGTAGGGAATTAAAGATGAAAAATCTTGTCGCCGAATCCAAAGAATGCACCAGTTCCATGGCAGCTTCAGCAGGACAATTAGATTGAAATCACACCACTCCTGAAGGAAGCCACAACACCAGTTGCCCACCTACAATACTTTTAAAAAGGTCTTCCAAAATAAAAGTCTGAACAATTTCTGACAAAAGTACCATGGACGGCCACAAGCCATGGCCCAAAGCAGTCAACAAGTAGCCACAACTATCCAAAACATGGAGGACCCAATGTGCACAACTGAGAAACCTTGCAATACCCAATGCAAACACATAATGGGATGTGAATGGTTCAACAATCTTTGTATTTTTCATCACGCGAAGCTGTGGAAAAACTGCAACAACTTCAAGGTAAACACAAAAGGACCAAAGTATTTTGTTTACAATATTATGGGATGTCGTTGGATGGACAAAAAGTGCAAGTGTAGCACATGAAATCACCACATAATATATTGAAAACTATCCAAATCTTCGTCATGTGTTACATTCAACTTGAAACATATCATGTAAATCACCCACAAAGTGGTGGCTAATGTTGCAGAATCAAGCATTTTCTGTATATCATATTACATAACAAAACTGCAGTACACCCTCACTGCTAACAATATAGCAGTAAGCTCCCGATATTTAAGTGATAAGCCTGCACAGTTCCTTGTCCTGTAGATATAAAAATTTGTTGGCAGACTAGTCGAATACCCTTTGAATTGATCAAGGGTTCAACAGGGGGAAAAGACACATGGTTGGACGATTGAGAGAGGTGTTGTGGCCCAGGTCTAGAGAAAACATTTCAACAAATACACACATACCAAAACATTCCCTTCAGCCATTGAGGAGATCTGAGAATTGACCTCTAAAACACGAGCTATAACTCTGTAAAAAACAAATTTCTGAGGAAACTACCCATGATGAAGGTAAAGGGGATAATTTTGGTTCTGGGTTTTCAAGGGTTCGATCTGATTCAACACCCTTTTCCTATAATCGTTCACGCAAAAACGTGTCTCTGAGAGGAAATTACAGGGTTCAATTTAAGCAGTCTTCTCTGGAAATAATGAAACCAAAACTGACGCTGAACACCATGGGGGTTAAATTCGCCCTACAGGAGCCAGGAGAGAACATACAGTGGACAGGGGTTTGGACAGGGTATACATAGTATCAGATAGCTCACAGGATTAACCAAAAAACAATAGAGACGACCCGGGATAGGAGGGAGGCATTAATGCCCGAGTGTGCGAGGGTGGTGGAGCTAGCTCAACCCATGAAAAACAGTCATTTCCATAAGTACAACCGATGGCATATAAGGCGATTCAAATCACTATTGCAATGTTAAAAACAATGCCATTCAAACAATTAATGAAATCTATGGTAAGTCGACCCAATATTTGCATAAGCATAGTGTTTGCATAGTTTTAAAATCAAAACAATGTTTCGAATAAGGATTTGACCAAAAAATTATACATTGTTATGAAACTATTTATTTAAGGGTCTAATCACCATATTAATGCATTGTTATGAACCATTGAATTTGATCAAAAGAAATAGAACATCAAAGACTATCGAATCAAGGACTCAATCACAATCATTAGAATATCATCACAGTGTCATAAAAATGAAATCATATTAACAACAAGAAAATGCCAAATGAGTAAAGAATCTGGGGGTCTTGTCAATCGTATAACCATAATTAAATTGGAAGAACAATGAACATATAGACAAGAGTGACCAAAAATCCAGTGACGATTTCAATGTGACTTTGAAAACAAAGTTTTCACGCTTGCAGTCATGAAAAGGAGAACAAAGATAAGTGTGTGAACGCACGAAATAATAGTGTCGTTTTATTGCAAATATTGCGATGAAAATCAAGGGTTGCAAAACACTGGTGTAGGAATCTCCTAAGGGTAGTATAAAAATGTGAATTGGCTGCCAACATAACCCAGGACAGTCATTTTTTCCAATATTCAATGAAGCCTTTTCTAAGAGGTCAAAAATCCCTTGACAATCATCATTGACATCTCTGGTTATTCTTTTATTTTCAGCCAGGTCTACTTCCCACACTTTAAGTATTACATCTCCTTTAACCTATTATTAAATGAATAGTTTCTTAATCTTTTCGACCTCATCCTTTGTTGAAAGGGCTACTGCTTTTTGGAAATTTGTTCTGGCCTCTTTCACTTCTCTTTCTTTCTGGAGAACATTCTCCAAAGATTTGTTTGTTTCCTTAAAGTAATTATGGACAACTTCTAGATTTAAAAATACTTTCTGCTGTTCCTCTTCTATTTTCAAATGTATTCCCAATACTTAAGCCTGGAAAATTTCAAGCTCTACCACTTGATTTGAAATACTGTAAATTTTATCTCGTAATTGTTTATTTTCTTCTTCCTGTTTTAAAACTTGTGCCTGTGTGACCTGTATTATCTGATTTGCTTCCTCTAAGCTTATTTTCATTTTCTAAATTTCTTGAATAACTTTTAATCTAGCTTGCTCTAGACCTCTTTTTATTCCCCAACTAATATTTCTTTCAGTTTCCTTCAATTTACCCTGTAGTTGATCTATCATTTGGTCTTTTTGTTCCAACATGGTTGTCAAACTACCAACAGAAAATATATTTGTCGATGCTAAAGCTCCCATCATGCATGCTATATCTATAGTAAATTTTCCATCTTTAATTGTTTTCCATCTATAATGACCCTATTCCTTTTAACCATACCATCTCCTCTTGGATGGATTTCCTATTTCAAGATTGCCCTTCTCTTTTTACTAAAAGAATAGTTTGATGAAGGAATCTCATCTCTAGAAATTGGCTCCAAATCACTAACGTATGGAGCTCCCTTGTGGGTGTTTCCATAGGTGGACTGCAATGGAGTCAAGGAAGTAATGGGACTTCCAAGTTTTGTCGATGTTGTTCCTCCTGTCTTTTCTGGAACATCCTTAGGGATTTCTGGGGATGTTTCTAGCTCCTTTCCCTTCCCTGCCTATGAATCTTTTGCCTGGGAAATTTAAGTGTCTTGTGAAGGCATTTCAGTATCCTTCATCTTTCCTTTGGTATTTTCTTTGTCCTTTATATTTTTTTCAAATCCTGGGGGAGGCGCTTCCTGCTCTGGAGGTGGGGTCGTAGCTTCGCCCAGTAAAATTTTGGGTAAACAGCTTCGGCTATGGATCTGGAATGATGCGAAACCAATCTGTGAATCAGGTGGTAGGGACTGTACTCAGTTCAATACCTCTTCATAGGATTTAACCTCCTTGAATACGTCATCATAAATAGATGTTTCATTCTCATAGGATTTTAAGTTACAATGCATCAAATGTTTACTTACTAATTGATAGGGGTCATGCTTTCTGTGTTCAATATCTACCAATTTTACTTCTTTTGGTGATTCAGCCTCTACTTTGGAATGGCCTAGATTCAGTAATGAAAATTTTCTGACATGTACAGGGAAAGTTGGCCATGACTTCTTCTGAGATGCCTTTAGCTCTAATCCAATGCCGCCTTTTACTATCTGGTGGGCTGCCTTTCTACACACCAATCTTTCTGGTAGGAATTTAGGGAGTGCATGAGGGGGAATAGAACAACCATAAACCCTAATGTAGGAAAAATTCTCGTCAATAAACCAGTCGGCTATTGCTTTAAGATTTTCTATGACTGTATTAGAAATGCGAGGAGGTTCACATCTAAAAAATATTTTATGCATCAGAATTATAACAAAATGACAAATTTCATAAAATGCATCCTTAGCATTTTCTTCCCAAAGGGCATAATGATATTCATGAATGGCTTCTCCATAGGTTATGTTCCAACTCCAATTCATTAAGGGAAAAGGAGTCACATAGTAGATTGCATCCATAATGTATGCTGACATGTAAAAGGCCACTGATTGTCCCTTTGATTTTGCAACTTTGTAGTTTGAGATTTCTTGTGTTAGGTTATCCGACAAAATCTTACTCCAGTTAAAAGCATACCCTTCTGAAGCTTCTTCCAAAAAGGGCACCCAATATGCATGAAAATGGCAGGGATCTTTTCTCCTAAAAAGTCTACATAGCATAATGGCTATGTAGACCATGTATTCATTCAAGGATGTTGTAGCATAAACCCCATGAGTATCGGCTCTAAATTTTGATGGACACCTCCACCATTCTCTAATCATATTAGGATAGGTCTGTTCTACCTTAGTGCATTCTTTCCTCTGAAACTATACTAAAAACTCGGCATTAAAAGTATGTTTAGGATTTGGCGAGAGTTTATACATTACTTATATGTGTTCTGTCCTGAATGAGACGACGATGACTCCTTGATCGTTTAAGATGCTCCTTCTCGAGATATCAACCTTTTCCAGGGCCCAACTGATCATACCATTGTATGCCGCGAGCCAAGTTCGCGCAACGATTTTGTGAAGCTCTGATTCATCTATGTCCTGATAGTGATTCTCAGAATCAGGTTGAGCATTCTTGAGTTCACATTCCAGAAATTCAGAAATTTGAGTCCAAGATTTAATGGAGTCTATAGCATGTGGTGTGGTGTCGGAGATGATATCTCCTTCCCGTGTATCTTCGTTCTTCTTCGGTGCCTTTTTCGGTGCCATGAATTTACGTTAAATAGAAAACCTATCACAACAAATGAATGAATGAGCTCAGCTGAGTATTTCTTGCGCTTGATAAAATGAAAACACAAACATTCAAATGCTCTTTTAATTCATTTAAAAGGGAAAGGATTGATGCAGCTGACAAGAATTCAAGGCATTTAATGCAGAAGATATTTTACTGAGATACGCATTAGTACCACGTATCACCAGTGATTCATTATGTAAATGGTCGTATTTTAGCGCCTTTGGATTTTTAAATAAAACTCAGGACATTTTACTTAATCGAAAACTGAAACATGAATGAAACCTTAAAAAATGATTATCATTAATCATGCTTTGGAAAAAGGTTAATGGTGCTAAACATAGATTAAGGATGAAGATTTTGTTTTTCAGGATTTCGGGGATCATTTTGACAAGAAGTATGTCATCGACGAATCCTGATTTCCGAAGTTGCGAAATCATGATGTGTTTTAAAAATAAGACTTAAATTCATCTTAATTAACTAACTAATCAGGGTTAAGGACAAACATAGTTAGTTCGGTTTAACACAAATTATGAATCGAGATTTCGCGATTCGGGATTTCGGGGATCATGTTGTCGAGAGATGTGTTATCACTGAACCTCGAATCCCGAAATTGCGAAATGATTAGCTTAAGCCTTAACTTTTTGTGTTAGAGAATTAATTAATTAGCATTTAAGATAACTCTCTTTATTTTGGGAAATCGGGGATCAAGATTTTGTGAATCAATTTGTATTGAAAAATATGTTTTCAGCAAACCCCGAATCCTAAAAACTCTTTAAAGTTAACCTTAAATCAGTAAGTTTTAAAGCTTATCATGATTAAAATAATTTTATAGAAAATGCGTCGAGATTCTTATAACACTTTTAGGTTTTTTTCCTTTTATTATTCAAATAATTGAGTTCTTCGGGAAATCGGTACCGTGCATTTAGGAATGATAACGAAACTTACATTTTATGAAAAGCCGAACCCCCCCCCCCNACATAGGCTCCAACTAGGGACCTCATCTCCTTGTGGGACGAGGAGAACATGTAGACTTAGTGCCTTCATTGGGTTAATGGGGTCAAGGGTTTATCCCTGCAGAAATTGCTAAGGAGGGGGATACAAAAGAAAAAGGAGATTTCGTTTTTACTTCTGAAAATCTTTTCAAAGTTCTCATTTGTTGTAAACTCAGTTGCAGTCTCATTCATGATCTTCTCCTTCTCATTACTGAAATTAAGTTAGCATTGAGATGGTCAAAACAATATTAGTAAACTCAACAGATTTTGTGGCTTTCGACTTGCATCAAACAAAGCAAAATTCATATTTTTAATTAGGGAGCCCTGTCTGGACTTGGGATGCAGATCCAGTTTCAAAAAAATTGGTAGCTAGAGTAGAGTGGTATTTAAGTATGACAACCTTACAGATACCTCAAATATTTCTTCACTGCCAGAGAGCCTATTCAGTACCCCGATGAAGTTATCTGTCCCTTTTTACTGAATTTCCTTTCACCACTTCGAATGCTAATTATACATTTAACTTTAGATATTGCTTCACTGCCAGCGAGCCTGTTCAGTACCCTGGTGAAGTTATCTGTCTTTTTATACTAGACGAGGGAAATCATTTAAATGAATTTCCTTTCATCATCTTTTGGACTAGTTGGGGGCAATCAAATATGAATTTCCTTTCACCATCTGTCTTATATTTACTTTATGAATACGAAGCAGGGGCAATCAATGATACTTAATATACCAGGGGTGGTATCTGTGTAAAAATTGCAATGGAGGTTTGTCAACCTGTTTTGATTACTCTAGACCAACCTTTTCTCAACTTTCAAAACACCTTAGTCTATAAAGAAAAAGGGGAATATTAATTTCAGGGGTCTTCCTTTGAGAAAGCTTAAATCCTTAGAAAAACTATTAAGAGACCTAAGAGAGTCAGGATCGGCCTAAGCATAACCATGTTTAGTCAGAGAGTAAGAAATATGAGAACTGGTCTTACCGATTAAGAACTATTTTTCAACTTCAAAAGTTAAGACGTAATCTCTTCTCCCTCTATGAGAAACCCGAAAAAAGGAACTTGATTCATAACTAAGGGTAGAAAGAGGGGACATAGAATGAACTGGAAGTTGAAAAATGGAAGTCATAAATTGAACCCAACTCTTGGAACTCTTTCTTAAAGATTTTACTTTATTTACCTCCTATCTTGTTCTAAGTGAAACCCTTAAGGCCTAGATTTTGAAAACACTTTTTTATTGACCTATCAAACTTACGAGATAATCAATGCACTTTTTGACACAAAATATTTGTTTTCATAAAATAGACTTTGTTGGGACTCACACTTTTTCCTTACCATTTTCATTCATCTTTTAGAATAACATAAAATCTTATCTATCAACTATTTTTGGCAAATTTAGCTTCTGCTTTCAGGCTGTCTATTTGCTACTTTTACTTGTCGGGTTGTCAGCCAAAATCCTGTGAAAGAACAATATGAAAAGCATCAGGGTTTTAAGGAATGGGATACCTTAAGAATTTTATATCCTTATTTCTAAAAGAGACATAAACCAATTTTATTTTATTTTTCTTTATTTACAGAATGAAAGTAGACTTACCAAAGAAAATTATGAAATAAAAGACTAAACAAAATGGTATATACAATGGGAATTCTGGAAATCAATTATTCCATATAATGTTTTAAAAAACACCCATTGACGGGGGTGTTCAGGATTTTACCATCCAAATTTTCTAGCAGAAATGAATTCTTTCCTTCGGGAGATGCAACCTTGAATGGTCCATACCAGATGTGATCGAATTTACTATTTTTTCCCGAATCCTCCTTCCTAGCATCCCATTTAAAAACCAAATCTCCAGGGAGAAAATTTTTGTCTTTGGCTTTACGATTGAATAACACTTTCATGTCATCCTGGTATTTCTGTAGCCTTTCATCCACTTCCGCCCTATGTTGCTGAACTTCAATCAACTATTTTATCCTTCTTGTGACAGGATTTGGTTCTTCCTTCTCATCTTTCCATAGTTTCATTACAGGAAGTGGTAAGTTTATAGGAAACACTACATCTGTCCCATATACCATTTGGAGTGGAGAAGTACCGATAGACTTTTTTGTGCCTATCTGATTTGCTCGCAGAGTGTATTTCAAATGCAGATGCCAAGAATTTTTATTTTCACTTAGCACTTTCTTAATTATATTGATTAAGCTCTTGTTTGAAGATTAGGCCAGACCATTTCCCTGAGGGTAGTATGTTTTGGAGTGACCAAGCACAATATTATATTTTTGGCAAAAACTGACCATAGCCATAGATTTAAAAGCCTGTGCATTATCTGTGACTATCTTTCTCGGACAGCTGAACCTAGACAAAATAACCACTGAATCAGTAGCCTTTCTCATTGGAATAGCTTCCACCCATTTGGTGAAGTAGTATGTAGTGGTCAGGATCCATCCGTGTTGAGCACTAGAATGAGGATTAATTTTGCCTATGAAATCTAATCCCCATTGCTGAAAAGGAGCTTTCGTTTTGACCGGGACCAATGGCATTGCTGGGAGTTTATGTTTGCCTACAAAAAATTGGCAAGGATTGTAAGCTCGTACCTTAGCATTGACATATGAGAAACGTTTGGGCCAATAATAACTAGCCCTCGAGATCTTATAAGCCACAGCCCTCGAGGCATGGTGTCCTCCACACACTCCTTCATGAAATTGGCCTATGACCTTTTATGTTTCTGATTCGACCACAGAGACCAAGAGGAAGCCAAGCGGGTCCTTCCAATACAATTGTTTTTTGGAAATATAGTATTTGACCACATGCAGCTTCAACGTTATGTCTTTGGATGGAGACAATTCACTTGGGCATTTTAATGTCAACAAGTAGGATACTATGTCATTGTACCAATTTGATGAAGCAAATTTCTCTTCGATTCGGTTTTAAGTTATTTGATCCTCAAGTTCATTCACATCTACCCACTCTTCCTCCCCCTGAGAGTTGTTTATCCCAAGAGCTCTGAAATTGGATTCAGCTAAGAGTTTAGCTAAGCCTTTCCCCTTTACTAATTTTGTTGGTTTTATCTCCAAGTCGAGCTCTTGGATTTTGGCAAGCCATTGTCCTCTTTTTCCATCACTGTCTGCCTGAACCAAAATATATCTTACATAGATAGTAGGTACATATGAAATCACCTTAGAATGTAAAACATAGGTCCTGAAAGCCTTTAATTCTTTTACCATAGCATATGCTTGCTTTTCCATTATATTATATCTGAGTTCGGCATCTCAGAGACTTTTTCTAAAGAAGGCTATCGGTTTCTCGAAACCTTCTTCATTCTTATGAAGGAGAACCACGACGAGTGTGTGTTTAGAGGAAAACGAGAAAATAATGAAATCCTTGAGATAATCAGGGCTCGCTAGTACAGGTGCCTCTCTTATAACCTTCTTGATACGTGCAAAGGATGCTTTAGCTTCTGCTGTCCACTTCACTTCACTATTTTTCCTGAGCATATCTGTGATCAATTTCACGATTTCAGTGAAGTTTGGAATAAATCTTTTCAAAAAAATTATTTTTCCTAAGAATGACTGAATTTCTTTCACATTCCTAGGAATACTTATTGTATCTATAGCTTCAACGCTTTTAGGGTCAATTCTAATTCCATCTCGAGATACAATATGGCCCAAAAGCTTGCCTTCTTTCATAGCGAAGTGATACTTTTTAGGATTTAAGGACAAACCAAACCTGCGGCATTTCTCAAACGTCTAGTTGAGATGTATTAGATGATCTTCATCTGATTTAGAAAAAATAGTTAAGTCATCCAAATAAATAACTACAAAGTTGTCCCATTCGCCAACGAAAGCGATATCCATTGCCTGTTGAAAAGTAGCACCTGCATTCATCAAACCAAACAACATCTTATCATACATAAATGTACCCCAAGGAGTGGTAAAGGTTGTTTTTTCTTTATCATGATCGCTGATGACAATTTGATTGTAACCTAAAAATCTGTCGATCATTGACATCCTATTAGCTCCTACCACTTTTTCTAAAATGTGATCCATTTTAGGTAGGGGGTAATTATCTTTGAGAGGGGATTTATTAAGATTTTTGAAATCGAAACATAGTTTAATTTCCCTATTTTTCTTCCTAACCGGGACCAGGTTTGCTACCCAATCAGAATATCTCAGTGGTACAATTATCTTTGCATCAAGGAGGTTTTTGACTTCCCGTTCGATAACAGGTAATAATATGGGGTTGATTTTTCAGAGTTTTGGTTTATAGAGTTTGACACCAGGCTTCAGGGGTATCTTATGTTCGATCAAAGAGGTCTCATAGGTTCTTAGTTCTTCATACGACCAAGTGAAAACGTCTTTGTATTTTCTAAGCAACTTCGTGTATTTATTTTTGGTTTCTGTAGATAGATATTTGGATAGTTTTACCATCTGAGGGTTTTCTTTAGTTCCTATGTCACAATCCTCAACCTCTTTAGGTTGGGTCTGTAGGGTGGTTTTTGAAGGGATATAATCTTGATTGAATAATCTTTCCAAGGGAATTAATCCCTTGGGAATCTGGTTATTCTTGAGAATGAGCATTCGGTGTTTCACAATTTTATCGTGAAACTCTTTAGAATCCTCCCCCTCCTGCATGATCCAAATGGGATCATTTTGATTTTCTTTATCAGTATGCATTTCTACAAATTCATCTATTGATTCTAAAAAATTTCAAAGTTGTTCATTGTCCTCAAAGACCTGCCAATGTTGTATGTTATTTGGTATCGAAGGTCAATGTCTCATTTGTATGTGATACTTTAATTTAAAAGTGGTAGGGGGTGTGAAATTTGATGCTGCTTTGGCTAATGCATCAGCCTATTGGTTTTCAGACCTTGGAACGAAATGAACATTCACAAAGGAGAAGAAATTTTCGATCAGATCCCAGACACAATTCCTATAAGACCTCAACCTAGGATGTTTGGCCTGGTACTGTCAATTCACCTGTTTTATGATTAACTCTGCATCGCCAAAGACTTCGAGTTTCATTATTTTCATCCTCCTAACGGCTTCTAATCCTAGCACTAAAGCCTCATACTCGCATACATTATTTGTACAATCCACATTCCACTGAAGCCTATATGAAAAGGGGATAACAAATTGATCATTGGGAGCCACAAGGAGTGTCCCATCTCTAGCTCCAAGGAAAGATGAAGCACCGTCAAAATACATTTTCCATACACCAGTGCTATATACATTTTTTTTATTTCTTCTTTTTCAGTTTTTTCTTCTATACAACTTTCATCTACATCTACTTCAAAATTATCATCAATAGATAATATACAATTTCCTAAATCTTCGTCAGCAATATAAACATGATGATTAATTGGGTTATGTGGATCACCTACCGTGAAAGCCAACCTAGTCTCTTTGTAAAGACGTGTGTATTGTCCTCCAAAAACTAGAATTGTAGCATATGTCATGTCCAGCTGGAGAGATCCTCCAAGATTGGCACCCCATGACCTAGATAATAGCATACCATACTTCAAAGGGATGTCAGTGACCACTACATCCATAAGAATTCTTTTTGCTGGTATTTATGCCAGACCTACCACCAGGTCTTTAATCATGCCTATGCATTTGAATTTTCTTGAATCAAAAGAATATAAGTCACCATAGGGCCTTGTGATTTCGAGACCGAGTTTCTCCATAATTGCCTTTGGCATCACATTGTGGGAAGCTCTGGAATCTAGCATACAGTTATGGAGTAGGTGGTCAAACAAGGTTAACGTGATGTAAAAGGGGACCACAATGTCTCTCGTACCTTCGAAATGTGGACCAAAGACTATGTTTAGCTTGTCATCTTCTAAGTTGATGACATCATCTTGTCTTTTGTCTTCGGAAAAGCTAATCATCTTGGCAATTTTTTTTATGTATATGGGATTTTTAGCTAGTTCGACAAGGGGAATAGGAATTTTGATTTTATTTATTTCATTTTCCAGATTAAAATTTCCCAGTGCCTTGTCGTTTTCTATGTTTGGGGCCCCCATTCCTTTCTTTTCAGCTTTTCGTTGTGATGCAGACTTGTTTTCATTTACAGGAGCCTGTGTCTTCACAACAAGTGTTCCTATTGGCTCTTACTGGACATGTTGCGTGTCAGTGGTGTGAGTTTTTGCAGTCTGTTTGTTAGCAACTTTTGGAGTCTCGTTGTCAGTTTCGCCCCTTGGCAAGATCTTTTTTGTTGGAACAGTTGGGAGAATTTTGTTCCTAGGTCTTAAATTATATTTTTCCTGTAGTTCGGCTATAATATCATCTGCGATACCCTGATAGGCCAAATTTTCAGACGTGTTGTTGCTAACATTGTCTTCCGATGAAATTTATTTAATTAAAGATTTTTCATAATCTTGTCTCGATAAATAAGGTGATTTATTATCATCGCCAAGATTATTAATATCCTCATCAATCTCTTCAAAATCTTCTGGATCTTCCTCTCCAATGAAGTTTTCACTTTTGAAGGGGGTTGGAATTTTTTTATCTTCATTTTTAATTATTTTCTGTGGGGTCTGAGGATCAGGATTCCTTCTAAAATCTTTCTTGGGGAAATTATCTCTTTTCAATTTCTCTAGTTCCATTTTTGAGATTTTATTTGAAAGTTCTCTAATTACCCTAGCCATCTAATCTATTTTATCTCCCGAGGACTTCCCCGATCTGATGAGTGAGATTGTTGTGGGTGGGATTTTCAGTTTTGATCGCACAGATTCAGCATAGAACCAAGAACAAGTGGAACAACGCGGCCTTCTCTAGACTGGGGTTATCCATTGTTAGAGGCCAAATTAAAAAGAATATATGCACTCTTGAATGCACATCCAAAAACGCATTGAAACTCCACCTGAAACTAGCACAGATCGCGGCACCCAGACTTTGGAGGATAGTGGACGCCCTGGAAATGATGAAAGTTGAGAAAGCATATGCAGAGGCACACAACAGACATGCGTCCAAGATAAAACGATTGTTGAACAACAAAAAAAGCCTGGACACCAATGCAAAGAATGTAGTTAACCTATCCGCACGCGTGCTGAATGAAACGGAAATGGCCGTTTTAGGAAGAGGATTAAACTTCGCAGTCTCACCAAACTTCATCCCCACAGATGACATCATCTGCTGCATAGAGGACGACATACATAACCTGAGTGATGAAGACAAAGAATTAATCAGACAAGATTGCACAGTCATCCTATGCAAAGCCAAACCTCCAAAAAGAAGCAATATAAATAATGAGGAATGTACAGCTCTAAAGAACCTAAGAAACGATGATAAATTGGCTATTCTCAAGGCGGATAAAGGAGGCACTACCATTCTTATGAACATGGATGACTACAACAAGAAAATGATAGAACACCTAACCAAGAGTGGCATCTATAGGAAACTAGACTCCAACTCCATCAAGAAAATTATAAGACAAGTCAAGATAGCCATCAAACAGCTCTAACCTAGACGAGAGAACCAAAAAATGCCTAACCCCCAACAACGAGATCACCCCTAGGATATACGGTTTGTCGAAAATTCACAAAGAAGACGTCCCTCTTAGACCCATAGTGAATACCATAGGTTCACCAACCTATGAGCTGGTGAAACACATAGCTAATATCCTTAGCCCCCTAGTAGGACACACCGACTCTTTCATCAAAGATTCCAATGACTTTATCAATATCATCAAAAATGAAAAGGTAGGGCCTCAAGACACCCTTATAAGTTTTGATGTAGTCTCTCATTTCACTAAAATCCCCTTAGATGAAGCCATCCAAATTGTTAAAGAACTCATCGATCCAGATACAGCTAAACTAGCCGAAGTCTGTCTATGTTCCACCTTCTTCAGTTACCAAGGAGAGTTCTATGAACAAACCAACGGCGTAGCAATGGGCTCCCCACTGTCCCCCATTGTTGCCAACTTGTTCATGGAGAATTTTGAAAAGAATGCCCTGGACTCCTTTCCCTTAAAACCCTCAAGGTGGAAAAGGTATGTTGATGATACAAATGTTCTCTGGCCCCATGGAAAAGATGAATTACAGAAATTCTTTCTACACCTAAACAACATATCCAAAGATATTAAATTCACCATGGAACTCGAAGAGAATGATAGCATCCCCTTCCTAGACGTTCTTATCAAAAGGAAAAGTAATGGTGATCTTGGACATGCGGTGTATAGAACGAAGACCCACACTAAGAACTATCTCCATGCCAATTCCCATCACCACCCCAACCAAAAACTAGGTGTCTTAAAAACCTTGGCCACTAGAGCCATAAGAATCTCTAATGAAACACACCTAGATAAGGAAACATATCACCTTACCAAGACTTTTAGGAACATAGGGTATAAACAAAAAGACATTAAGAATGCAATAAACAAAGCCCTAGAAATAAACCACAATAACCACATTTCCCCTCAAGAACAAAACCCTAATAGAAGTGCCTACCTTCCGTAAATCCAAGGAGTAACCGATAGAATTGCAAGAATACTCCGTAAAAAAGAGATTAAAACCTCCTTCAAACCCCTTGTAACCATCAAACACAGCATGAGATCTGTTAAAGACAAACTTAACCCTCACAATGGAAAAGGAATCTACAAAATAGAGTGCTCATGTGGTAAATGCTACATTGGTGAAACCGATCGCTCCTTCCAAGTTAGGATAGAAGAACATGGAGATGACATCAAGAACGAACGCATCTGCACCTCCGCCCTAGCTGAACACTCCATCAAAACTAGACACCATGTTCTCCTAGAAGACACCAAAATCCTCGCCAAATAGAATCACCTCTTCAAACATTGTATTAGAGAAGACATTGAAATCCGTAAACACCCTAGTAACCTTAACAGAGATAGTGGACTAGAATTGAGCGAAAACTGGCTCCCCCTGTTCCACAAAAAACAACAATAAACTTTGGATTAGAACCCAATTTTTACCTTATAACAAAATAAACTCTAATATTAAACCCATAACAAGCTCACCTTAACCTCTTATCATATTAACCTAATAATTAATTTTAAATAAGAAACCCTAAAATTATTAATATACTATCTTAACCTTTAAATAAACAAAAATTCAATAAACCCTAGTAATTTCTTATAAAATAATTAGATTTATTAAATAATCAATTTTAAATTAAACCCTAGAAAATTAAATAATTTATTTAGAGACCTTAGTACACAACCTTAAACTAATTAGAACCCATTACTTTCCTTTTAACATAATAAACCCTAATATTAAACCCTAAACAAGCACTCCTTAACCTCTTATTATATTAGCCTAACCCTAGAATTAACAATTTAATTTACCCTTAAACTAAACCCCAGAACATAATTATTTATAAATAAAAAACCCTAAAATTATCATAACCTTTAATAAACAAGAATTTAATAAACCCTAGTGATATTTTATAAAATAAATCTATTAAATAATTCTACTTAGCTGACACTAAGAAACTTTCCCACTTCTAGTATTTATACCAGCTCTTCCCTTTCTCTTAAAACTCAGGCTCTTTTTCCTGAAGATGGATCCTGATCTGGATCTGAAACGTCGACAATCTAATGACTACACTGTGGCTTTTTTGATCAAAACTGAAGACTTCCCCGATCCTGAGGGTCCACCTTGCTCTTTGAATTTTCTATTTTCTTTGTTCCTGGTTTATATTTTTTCTTTTAATTTCCCTGATGTCATCATGTTCGATTCAATTTCAAGAGAATCATCCTACATTTTAGTGAGATCTGTTGATCTCCTTTCTCTCAATAATAAGGCAAAATCGGGATCAAAAGCGCCAACAAAAGTCACCTTTGTTGCGGGTTGTGAAGGTTTGACCTTAACCGGGATTTTATTATACAACTTGTTGAACCTTTGTGTGAATTCTAGAACCGATTCAAAGCTTTTCTTTCTAAGGGCTCCAAATTTAGTCAGGTAGTAGAGGTGGCCCTTCCTCTCTTCCCATTGTCTAATAAAAGCGCTTTTGATTTCCTCGTAAGATCTTAGAGATCCGGCTGCTAAGGATCAGAACCAGGTCCTCACCTGTCCTTCGAAAGTTTGAACAAGGAGTCTAGAATAGACATATTTGTGTTCTATTCTGAGGATGTCAGAAAATTGGTCAAAGAAGTTTATATGTTCTTGGGCGGTCAAATCCCCTTCCCCTGTAAATTTCGAAAGGCTTTTCATATGATTTTCAGGGAGATCATGTAGGGGAACTGGGAGGACAAGGGGAGCATATCTAGCAGCTACTTTAGCAAAGATTCTATGAAGCGGTAGTTGACCACCTGATGTTCCTCTTGGGGCACCACCTCCAACTCCAGCACCTCCTTCTACAACCATTGGTAGATTTGAGGCTGAAGCTCAGAATGCATGAGGAGAAGATTCTCATAAATCTAGGGAGAAAACCTCAGGAAAAGAGAACGTATCGTATAAGAGGGGAAGTGAGACAGATCTTTCAAGTGTTTCTGAAATGTTCAACTGCGTAAAGTCGGGTTGAGGAATAGTATGTATGGGTAAAAAGACTTGTCTAATTGATTTGCATGATTTTAAAATATTTTTTGGATCAGAGACTAGCGAGGTTTGTTTGTTGTCCGGGTTATTTCTAGTGTTCTTTCAGCTAATAGCCAGTTTACTTATCGTGGAGTCGCCAAGTGAAAAATAAAGGTAGACTTAGAAGGTTTTCTATCCTTGTTCACTATCAAAGAAAGAAAGTGTCAATGTCATTCTTCCCAGGGAAAAATTTTGTTTCTTCATTCCCCGACAACGGTGCCAAAAAGATGTTGTTCCTGAGTTTATACTTTAAGGCTATAAAGTATACCGTCAAGGCATCCGTAAAGGTAAATATAACTTAAAGGATAAGAATAAAAAAGGAAGGGTAAAGTAGAATCAGTTTCTCAACTGTCTCTTTCTAGCTTCTCGTTGTTCTTAAATGTTGATATCTCTCTCGATAGCAGCCCATGAATGTTCTAACTTAACCTGGTTTGTTGTTGTTTGTAGGATAGTATTAAATAGGTTTAAAGCGATACTGGTTTGACCTTGAAGACCAGGTTCTATGTTGGGTTGTCGGCTATTTGGGACAGTCATGGAGAATAAGATTTTATTTAATTGTGAAAGAATTCGATAAATTGTTACTTCAGTTTTTTTAAACGATGAGAGTAGGAAAAAATAGTTTTGAAATTCAAAATAATAACATAAATACAGTTGAGGTCGTTTCCTGGACTTGAAACAATTTGAGAATTGTAAAATAAAAAATAAATATTACTGAAAAATATGAGGCTTTAATCGCGAAAGAATCTCATATTGTAACAGGAAATAAAGAAGAAAACGAGATTTCTAATGAAGTTTTAAATATTATGGTTCAAATGATCCACAAATCTTAAAATTACTGATAGAAATTTCAGAGGAAAAGATGTAAATAATTTGATAACCAAATCAATCCAAATTATAAAAGATATATAAAATAAACTTCAAATTGATCATTCATTAGAAAGACATTGAATGAGAAACATAGAAAAATATGGTAAACAAGGTTAAAGAACACATAGCTACAAGTTGGAAGGATTCAGAATCTCATCTGTATCGTATATCACAGTGAATGGAAAATTTGCTTACAATCGACTCTCTCAAAAAACCAAAAGCCTTTTCTCAGTCCTCTCAAAATATATTTATACATGATTATCAAATATTTTCCCGTTGGTGACTAACCAACTTCCTAAGACTAAGGTTACACGGATGAATCATGTCAAACCATTTACATTTCTTTTCTAATTTCTAATGATGAAAATATTCAAAAGAGTACTTTTATGTTGGTGTTGATGAACTTCCTTCTTCCGCCTCAAGAAAATGAACACATTTTCCCAAAAACTTCACCAAAACTCTGGGAACGTCTGGTATCTCTTTTGCCTCAAATATGAAGAATCTTTTCTATAATTCGAGCAAGCGATCTTATATTATATTCCTCGTGAACTTAATAGTTTACAACTTTAAGTTTGGTATCACCATCCATTTGTCAATTTTGGAGATATTGATTACCTGAATATTTGGGATTTCTATCTTCATTTCCTCCAAAACTTCCTTGAACCTTATTTGATGCTTGACAATGTTGATCTCTCCTAGTAACCCAGGACAATCATTTTTTCCAATATTCAATGAAGTATTTTCTAAGAGGTCAAAAATCCCTTGAAAATCATCATTGACATCTCTGGTTATTCTTTTATTTTTAGCCAGGTCTGCTTCCCACACTTTAAGTATTACATCTCCTTTAACCTGTTCTGAAATGGATAGTTTCTGAATCTTTCCGACCTCATCCTTTGTTGAAAGGGCTATTTCTTTCTGGAAAGTCGTTATGACTGCTTTCACTTCTCTTTCTTTTTGGAGAACATTCTCCAGAGATTTATTTGTTTCCTGAAAGTAATTTTGGACAACTTCCATATTTAAAAATACTTTATGTTGTTCCTCTTCTATTTTCAAATGTATTCCCAATACTTGAGCCTAGAAAATTTCAAGCTCTACCACTTGATTTGAAATAGTGTAAATTTTATCTCGTAATTGTTTATTTTCTTCTTCCTCTTTTAGAACCTGTGCCTAGGTGACCTGTATTATCTGATTTTCTTCCTCTAAGCTTGTTTTCATTTTCTGAATTTCTTGAATATCTTTTAATCTAGCTTGCTCTAGACCTTTTCTTATTCCCCAACTGATATTTCTTTCAGTTTCCTTCAATTTACCCTGTAGTTGATCTATCATTTGGTATTTTTGTTCCAACATGGTTGTCAAACTGCCAACAAAAAATATATTTGTTGATGCTAAAGCTCCCATCGTGCCTGCTATCTCTATAGAAAATTCTCCATCTTTAAGTTTCTTTCCATCTATAATGACCCTATGCTTTTTAACCATACCATCTCCTCTTGGATGGATTTCCTGTTTCAAGATTGCCCTTCTCTTTTTGTTGAAACAATAGTCTAATGAAGGAATCTCATCTCTAGAAATTGGCTCCAAATCACTAACGTACAGAGCTCCCTCATGGGGGTTTCCATAGGTGGACTGCAATGGAGTCAAGGAAGTAATGGGACTTCCAAGTTCTGTCGATGTTGTTCCTCCTATCTTTTCTGGAACATCCTTAGGGATTTATGGGGATGTTTCTAGCTCCTTTCCCTTTCCTACCTCTGATTCTTTTGCCTAGGAAATTTTTGTGTCTTGTGAAGGTATTTCAGTATCCTTCATCTTGCCTTTAGTATTTTCTTTGTCCTATATATTTGTTTCAAATCCTGGGGGAGGCCCTTCCTACTCTGGAGGTGGGGTCATAGCTTCGCCCTGCAAAATTTTGGGTAAACAACTTCGGCTATGGCTCTGGAATGACATGAAACCAATCTGTGAATCAGGTGGTAGGGCGTGTACTCTGTTCAATACCTCTTCATAGGATTTAACCTCCTTGAATACGTCATCATAAAAAGATGTTTCATGCTCATAGGATTTTAAATTACAATTCATCAAATGTTTTCTTATTAATTGATAGGGGTCATGCTTTCTGTGGTCAATATCTACCAATTTTACTTCTTCTAGTGATTCGACCTCTACTTTAGAATGGCCTAGATTTAGTAATGAAAATTTCCCGACATGTACAGGGAAAGTTGGCCATGACTTCTTCTGAGATGCCTTTAGCTCTAATCCAATGTCGCCTTTTACTATCTGGTGGGCTACCTCTCTACACACCAATCTGTCTGGTAGGAATTTAGGGAGTGCATGAGGGGGACTAGAACAACCATAAACCCTAATGTAGGAAAAATTCTCGTCAATAAACCAGTCGGCTATTGCTTTAAGATTTTCTGTGACTGTATTAGAAATGCGAGAAGGTTCGCATCTAAAAAATATTTTATGCATCAGAATTATAACAAAATGACAAATTTCATAAAATGCATCCTTAGCATTTTCTTCCCAAAGGGAAGAATGATATTCATGAATGGGTTCTCCACAGGTTATGTTCCAACTCCAATTCATTAAGGGAAAAGGAGTCACATAGCAGATTGCATCCATAATGTATGCTGACATGTAAAAGGCCACTGATTATCCCTTTGATTTTGCAACTTTGTAGTTTGAGATTTTTTGTGTGAGGTTATCCGACAAAATCTTACTCCAGTTAAAAGCATACGCTTTTGAAGGTTCTTCCAAAAAGGGCACCCAATCTGCATGAAAATGGCAGGGATCTTTTCCCCCGAAAATTCTACATAACATAATGGTTATGTAGACCATGTATTCATTCAAGGATGATGTAGCATAAACCCCATGAGTATCGGCTCTAAAATTTGATGGACACCTCCACCATTCTCTAATCATATCAGGATAGGTCTGGTCTATCTCAGTGCATTCTTTCTTCTGAAACTCTACTAAAAACTCGACATTAAAAGTATGTTTAGGATTTGGCGAGAGTTTATACATTATTTGTATGTGTTCTGGCCTGAATGAGTCGACGATGACTACTTGATCATTTAAGATGCTCGGTGTCAGGATATCGACCTTTTCCAGGCCCCAATAGATCATATCATTGTATGCCACGAGCCGAGGGTGCGCAACGATCTTATGAAGCTTTGATTCAGCTATGTTCCGATAGTGATTCTCAGAATCAGAATGAGCATTCTTGAGTTCACATTCCAAAAATTCAGAAATTTGAGTCCAAGATTTAATGGAGTCTATAGCATGTGGCGTGGTGTCATAGATGATATCTCTTTCTTGTGTATCTTCATTCTTCTTTGGTGCCTTTTTCGGTGCCATGAATTTACGTTAAATAGAAAACCTGTCACAGAAAATGAATGAATGAGCTCAGCTGAGTATTTCTTGCGCTTGATAAAATGAAAACATAGACATTCAAATGCTCTTTTAATTCATTTAAAAGTGACAGGATTGACATAGTTGACAAGAATTCAAGGCATTTAATGCGGAAGATATTTATTGAGATACACATTAGTACCACGTATCACCAATGATTCGTTATTTAAATGGACGTATTTTAGCACCTTTGGATTTTTAAATAGAACTCTAGACATTTTACTCAATCAGAAACAAAAACATGAATGAAACCTTAAAAAATGATTATCATTAATCATGCTTTGGAAAAAGGTTAATGGTGCTAAACATAGATTAAGGCTTAAGATTTTGTTTTCGGGATTTCGGGGATCGTGTTGTCGAGAAGTATGTCATCGATGAAATCCAATCTCCGAAATCGCGAAATCGCGACGTGTTAATTAAGAATTAAATGTTTTAGCAAAGTGATTGATTGATATCTAGCATTTCGGGATTTCGGGGATCATTTTGACAAGAAGTATGTCATCGATGAATCCCGATTTTCGAAGTTGCGAAATCGCGACGTGTTTTAAAAATAAGACTTAAATTCATCTTAATTAACTAACTAATCAGGGTTAAGGAGAAACAGAGTTAGTTCGATTTAACACAAATTATAAATCGAGATTTCACGATTCAGGATTTCGAGGATCATGTTGTCGAGAGATTTGTTATCACTGAACCTCGAATCCCGAAATTGCGAAATGATTAACTTAAGCCTTAACTTTTTGTGTTAGAGAATTAATTAATTAGCATTTAAAATAACTCTCTTTATTTCGGGAAATCGGGGATCGGGATTTCGCGAATCAATTTGTATTGAAAAATATGTTTTCAGCAAACCCCGAATCTCAAAAACTCTTTAAAATTAACCTTAAATCCATAAGTTTTAAAGCTTATCATGATTAAAATAATTTTATAGAAAATGCGTCGGGATTCTTATAATACTTTTAGGTTTTTTTCCTTTTATTATTCAAATAATTGAGTTCTTCGGGAAATTGGTACCATGCATTTGGGAATGATAATGAAACTTACGTTTTATGAAAAGCCGAAACCCGAAAAAAAAAAAAAAAAACTTAGGACTTAGGGATAAAAAATTTAAGAATTGTTTCAACAATTTCCAAATCATATTCTTGGAGTTTGTAAATCCACTTACCCCTTCACCCTTCACTGTCAGGCTAAGAAATAATATCCTTTATTGCACTAGTAGGTACCAAAGAAAATACTTTTGAATGCAGTATGTAATATCCGAATGCTTTCAATTGCTTGACCAGGGTATAATCTTGTTTATCTAGGTTTATATATTTCAGTTCATTATCCATTAAAGCTATGTTGAAGAAGTCTATGGTATGGTATTGAATTTGTTTTTATAACATTAGAACAACTATAGTATGTTCTAAAGAAAAAAAGAAGACAAGGAACTCTTTATCATCGTTTTGGATAACTAGCATTGGTGATTCTCTCAAGGCCCATTTGATTCACTGGAAAGACTCTTTAGCTTTAGTTTTCCATTTTAGTTCTCGATCCTTCTTCAACATGTTAGTGACATTCCTTACCATCTCAACAAAATTTGGAACAAGTATTCTTAGGAAATTAATCCTACCTAGGAAGGATTGTATCTCTTTTATGTTTCTAGGAAGAGAAATTTGTTTAATTTCCTCCACTCTTTCTGGATCTATATTCAACACTTCCTTTGATACAATATTTCCTAGGAGATTCCCCTTTGTCATTGCAAAATAATACAATTTTGGGTTCAATGAAAAACCAAATTTTCTACACTTCACATGGGTTTTCCTCAAATGCTTGATGTGATATTCATTTGTCTTAGAGAAGACAGTCATGTCATCAAGGTATGTGACAATGAATCTATCCTCTCCCACAAAGGTTATGTCCATAAATCATTGGAATGTGACTCTTGCATTTATCAAACCAAAATGCATTTGTCCATACATGAAATTTCCCCGTGGGGTTGTGAAGGTTTTCTTTTCCTTTTCTTCAGGTTGCATTTCCACCTGGTTATATACTAAGAAGCCATCCTTCATGGAGATACTACTTTCTCCCACTACTTTTTGAAGTATATGATCCATCTTTGGCAGAGTGTAATTATCCTTTAGTGAGAATTTTTTAAGGTTTCTAAATATACACAAAGTCTTATCTCTCCACCCTTCTTCCTATCTGGAACCTGATTTTCCACCCATTCGGAATATCTAAGGGGAATAATGATTTGGGAATCAAGTAGTTTCCTCACCTCTTTCTCAATGGTAGGTAGTAAGAGCATGTTTACCTACCTTAGTTTCTACCTAAAGGGATTAGTACCAATCTTAAGTGGTATTCTATGTTTTATGATGTTGGTATCATAAGTCTTTAGGTCTTCATATATCAGGGAAAAAACATCCATGTACTCCCTAAACAATTGTAGATATTCTTCATTGTACTTAGGAGGAATATCTTTATACAAATTTATGAGTTTGGGCTCTTTGTCTCTCCCAATGTTCCATTCATCAGTGTTTTCATTTTTAGGAAGGCTTGTTGGCTTTATAGGAATGGAATTTCTATCAAAGATATGCTCTAGGGGAACTATTCCTTTGGGGATAAAATTATTTTTGAGTTGAAGGAATTTATGTCTAGCTGTGTATTCACTAAATTAAAAAGTGATTTGAATTTCCCTTTTGAGTCATGGGGTCACCATATTCTTCATCATATAAGTCCACGTGGATATTGGCAAACTCCTTTATGAATTCCATGAATTTTTTTATCTCTTGGTCATTCTAAAAAACTTTCCATTACTTGATGTTATCATGGATGGATGGTCTATGCCTCATCTCAATTTCATACTTCATTTGAGGGACAGTATGGGTTTTAAAGGTACTATCTACTAATACTAAGGTACCATCCTACTGGTTAAATTCTATAGTGATAGAAGTAATATTAAAATCCTTATAAAAATTATCGAGTAAATCCCATAATTGATTTTTGTATGCCCTCATCTTTGGATTCCTTGTCTGATATCAACCTTTGATTTGTTGCACCACTAGATATGAATCTCTAAACAGCATTAGCTCGATGATATACAATTTTATTGCTACCTCTAGGCCTAGAATCAAAGCCTCATGTTCAAATACATTGTTAGTTTCCTCAAAATCCAACTTGTAGGAAAAATGAATCTCTTTCTTGCTGGGGGAAATGAGTACCAAACTAGCTACTACTCCTTTTTAATATGCCCCGTCAAAATAAATTTTCAAAATACCAGCTATTTCTTCAATAGAGCTTATCAAAGGGGCTGTGAGTGTGGGAGACTCCTTGTATTATTCATTTTATGTGAGGATACAAAAGCCAGGATATTCATCAACATCATATATAGGGTGATTTATAGGATTGTTCTGATCACTAACCACATAAGAACATTTTATTTATTTGTATAATCTCCTATTCTCTCCTCCCAAAACTGGTACAATAACATAAGTTATGTCCATCTTCATTGTACCACCCAAATTTTGCTCACATGTTCTTGATAGAAGCATACCATAGTTTGCAGGAACATCATCCACCACTAAATCCATAATTATGCTTTTGAAGGTAAGCTGAGCCAAAGTGACTACCATATCTTTGATCATCCCATCACATTTTACTTTTTTGGCATCAAAAGAATAGAGATCATGATATGACCTAGTTAATTCCAAGCCCATCTTTTCCATGACTGCTTTGGGCATAAGATTGTGTGAGGCTCCTAAGTCAAGCATAAAATTATGCAGAATCTTGTCATGTATATTTAATATTATGTAGAAAGGTGCAACAAATTCTTCTTTGTCATTTATCTGAGGGACAAAAACTATGGTGGGAGACTCATCTTGTAGATTCATTGTATCGCGAGGACTTGTTGATCCTTTCACTTGTATCACTTTCTCAATCTATTTGTGATATGAAGGAATTTTGTCCAACTCCATCAGTGTGATAGGAATATTGATTTTGGACATTTCCCTTTCAATGTTGAAAGGTGGAATTGGTTCCTCAAGTTCCTTAACTTATTTCTCTCTCTTTGAAGGTTATCCAACCTTTTTATCCTTAGGAATATTGTTTAATTCTTTGAATTTATTTATAAAAAGACTTGGGATAGGATTCTTAGGTTAGGGTTGACTATCTTGGTTGGCTACCTTGTTCCTAAGTCTAAGATCATATTTCTTATTCATCTTAGCATGTAGTGCACCAACAAAAATCCTTTATTGAACAAAGGAAAACGCTTATTTGTTTGATTTAATTTTGGGGGTTCGCTTCCTGTTGTTAAGGGAATATACATAATCATCTTGGGTTAGATGCATGCAATTTTTATTCCCTTGTAACATGTGGATTTCCTATGGATTCTCACCATGCTCTTATTCAATTACTTCTTCCATGAGATTTCTTTCATTATTAGTTCTTCAAAGGGGTTGGATGGGATATTCCTCATTCATTCTTTCTCTTCTCATGAGTTGAGGATTGAGATTCCTTTTGAACTAATTAGGTTTCTTAACCCTCCTTCTTGAGGAACATTATTTTCATTACCATTTTCCATCTGAAATATAGACATCTTATTTTTAAAATTTATGATTAGTTTAGACATTTTATCCATTCGGACTTCATGGGACTATTTGATAGGATCTAAGGGACCACAATATTCTCTAGCCTTCTTTCTTTCTACTTGATCTGGATTTTGTCTCATTTTTCTTGATGGAATCATATTCCCTTCAATATATATTGCATCATCTAGCATTACCAGTAGAGTTGGAGCCCTTCATTCCCTTAATACCATGGTAAAAGCTACATCAAAGGCTCCAACATATGTGACCTTAGTCGCTTTCTATAATGGATTCATGTCTCTAGGGATATTGTTGTATAACTTGTTAGATAGTATGTTAATTATTGGTTGTGGAGCCTGATTATCTTCCCGATTTAGAGGTCTTTTACTTTCATCCGTGTTTATACCCCATGAAGTATTTACACCCCAGAAGTATGTACACTCTTCCATGCAGGGGAGTGCAGAGGGGGGGTACCCCCTCTGTGGGGTCCAGGGGAGCTATCCCCTTGGTTGGGGGGTTTGGGGGCAAGTGGGCCCCCAGCAGGGGTTCGGGGGCGAAGTCCCCGAAGCAAAAATTGCCTTGTAAAAGTATATTGTAATTTCATTATAAATTTGGACCGTTCATTATAAGGTCACAGATCTAACGATAGAGATTATGTTAGGGTTTTTTTCCCTAGAAGGCAACCATCTTTTATGAGGGAAATGTATTGCAGCTATGTATGTTGGTGAGTATTGTATTCTGAGAGAGGAGACTGTGAGAGAAATAAGAGGAAGTTACAGTGGGTTTTGTTGTTGGTTGTATCCATTCATTTTGCTAGATAATAATATAGAAAGGACCTGGCAATTTCTCCGGTGGACGTAGCCCACACTGGGTGAACCACATAAATCTGTGTCTCTCTTGTATTGTGTATCTTCTGTGTTTTGTTTCCACATTTGTTTTATTTTATTGCTCCATGTTTTTTTTTTTTTCTAAGAACTAGTATCAGAGCGTAAAGTAACTCGTAGGAAAAGAGGGTTCTTGGTTCGAGTGGGAGAAATGTCGAAAGATGTAAAGTTTAGGGTCGAGAAATTTAACGGCCAAAACTACCAGTTATGGAAGATGCAGATGGAAGATTATTTATATCAGAAGGATCTATTCCTACCATTGAGCGGAGTAGAAAAGAAGCCGACGGCCATGAAGGATGAAGAATGGGAGATTCTTGATAGAAAGGCTCTAGGAACGATACGACTGAGCCTGGCAGTGTCGGTGGCTTTCAATATCTCGAAATAAAAGACAACGAAGGGTTTGATGGACGCGTTGGTCAAATTGTATGAAAACCCCTCAGCATCCAATAAGGTATTTCTAATGAAGAGATTATTTAATATGAAGATGTCGGAAGGTGTTTCTGTTGCAGATCATTTAAATGAATTTAATACGGTTACTAATCAACTAAGTTCTGTAAAAGTGGACTTTGATGATGAGGTTAGGGCTCTTCTAATATTGTGCTCATTTCCAGAAAGCTGGAATGGCTTGGTCATGGCTATAAGTAACTATGTCTCTGGTTCAAATACTTTAAAATTTGATGATGTTGTTGGTGTTATCCTTAGTGAGGAAATGTGACGGAAAAGCACAGGTGAGACATCAAGTAATGCGTTGAACATGGAGAACAGGGGAAGACAAAAGGATAGAGGAAAGGGCTCAGGGAACCATGGGAATTCTAGGAAGGGAAGATCCAAATTCAGACTTGGAAAGATAGAGTGTTGGAATTGTGGGAAGAAAGGACATCTAAAGAAAGACTGCAGAGCTCCAAAGAAACAAAGAGATGGACAACAGGAGAGAAATCAGGAAGCAAATGTAACAGGTGATGTGTT
>ML778234.1:1733937-1795834 GCA_009831015.1 Picea engelmannii | reverse complement strand
ATCACTGTGTTTATTTTAAAAGGCTAGAAAATGGAAGCTATATTATCTTGCTATTGTATGTAGATGACATGTTTGTTGTAGGGTCTAATATGCAGGATATAAATGTGCTCAAGAAGAAATTAGCCAATTCATTTGCGATGAAGTATTTGGGTGATCCAAAGAAAATCCTTGGTATGAGAATAATAAGAGACAGGAAAAATCGCAAACTGACATTGTCTCAGGGTGAGTACACAGAGAAGGTGTTGGAGAGGTTTAGAATGCAGAATGAAAAACCAATTTGTACACCTTTGGCCAGCCATTTAAAATTAACTAAGGAAATGTGTCCCAAGACACAAGAGGAGATAGAATACATGTCTAGGGTCCCATATTCATCAGCAGTTGGCAGCTTGATGTATGCAATGGTTTGCACAAGACCAGATATTGCACATGCAGTGGGAGTTGTGAGAAGGTATATGAACAATCTAGGTAAAGAACATTGGGAGGTAGTAAAGTGGATTCTCAGGTATTTGAGAGGTACTACTACACATGCATTATGTTTTGGAGGTTCAGACACTTTTCTACAGGGATATGTTGATTCAGATATGGCAGGTGATAAAAGATAGCAGGAGGAGCACCACAGGGTATGTTTTTACTATAGGTGGAACAACAGTAAGTTGGATTTCAAAACTCCAAAAGGTTGTTGCACTTTCAAAAACAGAGGCATAGTATGTTGCTACTATAGAGGCTAGTAAAGAGATGATTTGGTTAAAAAGGTTTATGGAGGAATTGGGAAAGAAGCAGGAGAATAGCAGGTTGTACTGTGACAGTCAGAGAGCCATTCACCTTGCAAAGAAATCAGCCTTCCATTCGAAGACTAAGCATATACATTTGAGGTACCACTTCATACGATCCACCTTGGAAGATGGACAATTGAAGCTGGAAAAGATACACACTAGCCAAAATCCTACAGACATGTTAAAAAAGGGAGTAACCAGGGAGAAACTGAGTTCCTGCTCAGTTTCGGTTGGTCTTCAAGAATGAATATGAAGATGAGAAATTTTCCAGGTCCAAGAAGGTTCAGAGTCCAGCATATACAATAGCGGTGTAGTTGTTGAGATCAGTCTCCAAGTGGGATATTGTTGGTTGTGGAGCCTGATTATCTTCCTGATTTAGAGGTCTTTTACTTTCAGTCGTGTTTATACCCCATGAAGTATTTACACCCCAGAAGTATGTACACTCTTCCACGCAGGGGAGTGCAGAGCGGGGGTACCCCCTCTGCGGGGTCCGGGGGGGCTATCCCCCCGACTGGGGAGTCTGGGGGTAAGCAGGCCCCCAACGGGGGTTCAAGGGCAAAGCCCCTGAAGCAAAAATTGCCTTGTAAAAGTATATTGTAATTTCATTGTAAATTTGGACCATTCATTATAAGGTCGCAGATCTAACGATAGAGATTATGTTAGGGTTTTTTTCCCTAGAAGGAAACCCTCTTTTATGAGGGAAATGTATTGTGACTATGTATGTTGGTGAGTATTGTATTCTGAGAGAGGAGACTGTGAGAGAAAGAAGAGGAAGTTACAGCAGGTTTTTTTGTAGGTTGTATCCCTTCATTTTGTTGGATAATAATAAAGAAAGGACCTGGCAATTTCTCTGGTGGGCGTAGCCCACACTGGGTGAACCACGTAAATCTGTGTCTCTTTTGTATTGTGTATCTTCTGTGTTTTGTTTCCGCATTTGTTTTATTTTGTTGCTCTACGGTCCTATTTTTCTAACATTAATGTCAACAACATGCGCATTTTATCTCTTCTTGAGTGAGCCAAATTTGGTTAGGTAATATAGTCTCTCTCTCTTTTCCCCACATTGATTCATAAATGCAAACTCAAGAGCTTGCTAGCCATCTATTGAGGCTATAGGAAGTTCCCTATACTACTTTCGAATATCTTCTTCCAAGGTATGAAAAAGTAACCTCATGAAGACATCATCATGCTCTACGAACAAGTTAGTGAAGTCTTAGAAGGTCGCTACATGTTCTTCAGCAGAATGAGTTGGTTCACTATTGTATTTGGGAAATATATTCAAATAATTTTTAGGGAGGTCGTAAGTGTTCATGGGGAGATTCAATGGACCAAATATAGTGGTAACCCAAGGGTTTAAACGTGGTCTAGAGGTTGGGTTTGATTTCCCGTAGCTCTTCCTCCTCCTAGGTTGGCCATATGATTTTATTGGATGCGGTTATGGGATGCAAAGGATGGAGGATTAACAAGGTTTTTTAAGAAGGGTTTAAGGGAAGAACTTGCTTCTTCATAGAAATATATGGGTGAATTATGTATACATACTAAGGGTTCAAGAGGTAACTTGGAATCAGAATAGGAATTGACATGTATATAAATTAAATCAACAAATATGATGCCTCTATGAACAATATAAGGATATGTTTTAAAATTAGAGTTACTTGAATATGAAGAGACGTGACGTTATTTGATATTTCTCTTGGTCATGAGCTTCTCCGGATATGAGTATATTAGAGTACGCTTAGGATCTAGGTTGCTTCTGGTGTATCTTCTATTAGACACTAGATATTTTTTCTCTGGAGTTTCAAGGTGATATTATCAACATCCAGATGCCTGAAACTCATTCACCTTCGAGTATCAAAACTTGCAATGTCGTATCCCCGGGGAAAGATATATTCATATTTTTCTCCCCGAAAACAACGCAATTTCTGATGTTATCCATCGAGATGTTCTAGGATGTCAATAGAATGATGTCGAGGCACCCCGGGGCCTAAGACTTTGGGTGATCCTTAAATCCATGCTTGTAGTAATTGAAATTATGAAAAAAAGTGGGTAAGTTTTTCTCTCTCTCTTATAGAATTCTCGATATTAAAAATTTCATCACCAAGAGGAATTTTTCCACGAGTGTTTCATACAATTGATTTTAAATATGGGCAAGGTGATGGATTTGAAGAAATACACGATAAACATATGAGGCACTGGAAACAGTGAATCTCATCATTTATGTAAAAGAGTAACGTGCTGAGAAATTAAGAATTCAACAGTTCTAACAAGTATACCAGATCATTAAAACACAAATCCAACAATAGACATCTTCAAACATTTAAATCCATGGAGTTACCCTCTGCATATCATTAAACATATCGAGAAATGAAAATAAGTAGTCATTGTTAAGAGGAAATTTCTTCACTATCATAAGCATACAAAACACAATTACAATGAACATGCTATACAAGAAGCAAAAATGAGATGGTAGATTTTACAAGAGCACATGCAAAAAAATAATACAAATTGAAACATAATGCAAGGGATTAATCTCATGAATCCTGCAACCTTAAATATCTATCTGTGTCTAAGGGGTTTTGATCAAACAACCCTAGTTGTAAGAAACCCTCAAATTCCCCAAAGTGTTGGCCCGAAAAATGACCTCCTTATCTTACTTTATAGGCTCTTCATTTGTAGGAAAACCATTTTTTTAGACCAATAGTGCTTCTTGAAAAATAGATGCTTCTTGTCAGAATCTTGATACCGCTCTGGGTTTTTTAATCGATCTATAACCGAATTTTTACAAGGTAAAAAATGATTTTTATTCTTAAAGTTGACTTGTTGTACTGTTAAGAGAGATGTTCCATTTTCCTAATCTGTGATTATGCCTATATATCTTTAGGTGGTTCGATTGATTATCATTATTGTGTTGAGAACTCTAGACCTGAGTTAGTCATTTCCTCTTAGCTAATATCACCCAATTAAAACAGGGCATGATTGACCAATCCTATAAATCTTCTTCTTCAAGACTCTCTAGTGCACTGATAGGATTGGAAATTGTACCATAGGGTAGATTCCCACTTGTCCTTTGATTCTTAGATGTTGTCTAATGATACCAGAGAAGGACATTCTCTCCTTCATGGAATGTAGAACACACTCCCTCAATTTCTGTATCTACGATGGCTCATTACCTTCTCCTAAAGGGAGAGAATGCTTAAGTGGGTCATTGTCTATGACACCTGGCATCCGCGTAAATCACCTTTAGAAAGAAAACTACTCACAAATTGGTTCTTTTTGATCCTTTGGTTTTATCTTATAGGATTTCGACATGTGTTTGGTGGAGACAATTTATGGGATGAAGATATTCTTCACACCCAACCTGATCTACTAATATATGGGGCTTGCGTGAGAGTGCATGTATAGGAAATGAATTTTGTCCTCTATCAGTTGCAAGAAATTATATGATGACTGGTGAAAGGATGTAGATGTGATTCCAAATGTCTTTTTATACATCATATCTTTTCCAATTGATTTCAGAGGCCATAAATGTATCCACCACCCACTTGAAATATTCCTCCTCATGTCTTTGTTAAAAACACTTGTCATTTTCCTAATGGCTTGGTTCTTTTGAAAACTTAGGATAGTGCATGAAATTTTGGGTGATGTTATGTTGACATCGTGATGGACCCATGAACATGTGGAAGCTTAATATTGGTCCATGTCAGTGTTGAAGTGTCTTTGGGCTGATCCTTTGTGTCACTAAGTTTGATATGGAAACCAGAGTCATAGTGGGCCCCTTTGTACATGTCGTTGTCATTGACAAGCTCAAAAATTTCCTTATTGGCGTGTCAGGCTGTCTCTAGTTTCCTTAGTGTCCCAAGTGGACTGTTGTGTTGGCTCCATGTGGTGCTAAGCAAGTGGAAATATATGTGTTGAGTGGGCAGATAGGAAGCTTGACAAAATCAGAATACCATTATCACGACCTTAGAGGAGTGTTTTTTGTTTCTGTATCCATGTCATGCAACACCATTATACCTGCAACATGTGGCTCTTAAAACCATCATCGCACCACAAGCGTGTGCTAACTCCACTGCACTTTCCCGATGTGATATATTTTTTCCATCGTAGATCAAACTTTCATTCAATCATTGGATGATAGGGTCCCACACATTCACCAATACTCTATCCTTAAGCATTGATCTCATGATATAACCAACATTTGAAAAGTGGTTTATAGCTAACCAACATTTGAAAAGTAGTTTACAACTATTTTGAGCGTGATCAACCCCTTTTTATGCTCTCGATAAGCACCCACGATCCTAAAACTTATCCTTGGGACCTTAGGGCTTATTTTTCTATTTAATTCTCTAGGGAAACTTTAGCATATGCCACCCCTTTTCGATCCATGAGCTCTGCAATCTTGTCATCATCCTCTATCTTGTCCTATTTGGTCTCATGATCTTGATTATCATGCATATCAACGACTGGATCAAATCCAATATTAAAAGATCTAATTGATCTAGTTATTTAACTCTACATATATGAGTATACTAATTCACTTCACCATTTATTTATGATGTTTATGTCCATGTTGAAATTGAAAATGTTTACTTCTCGATATTTTCCTTTTCCTTTGACATATCCAGTATAGTTATTCCTATGATATTTTATCAGTCCACCTTTTAAAAAATATATAATGGTGTGATTTTTTAAGTGGGAAACTTATAATTTTCCCTTATTGTACAAAAGTGTATGTAATTTTGTGCCCTCTTTTATATATATATATATATATATATATATATATATATATATATATATATATATATATATATATATATATATTACATAAGCTTACTACGTATTTAGAAAGTCAAATTCTTTCACAAGGCCCCTCAACTTGCTATCCATGGGATCTAGTGGGTGCATTTAGATAGCTTTGAATTCACTCTATTGTTATAAATATGCATTGACATTTCATGGTTGTTTCCAACTTGCAAATTGTCGAAGTCATAACATTACCATAATGTTTACATATACACTTGAGAAGAGGAGTATTAAGAGAGAGGAAGGTTATCATGTTATAGGTTGAGTAGATGTAATTGATTTTGATTATGAATATAAATATAAATAGAATAATTTTAATTCATGTTATTTTATTTGGCTATTTTTTATCTAGTTATATAAAGTATATCATTTATATTTAAATTTTAATAGTAGTTTTTTTATATTGTATTTTTTTTATTTATTTGTGTTTATATTCAAAATGTGTTTTCGATATTTTCATTTTATAATTTTGATTGGTTATTAACTTATGTATAAAATTGATTGACTATAGATTTGTGTGAACATAAATTAAAGGGAAATGATAATAATATTGGAACATCAAGAGATTCGTGTTTTTTTTTTAATCGGGACTGAGTTTTGTTTGAAATTATTTTTCTCCTTAGTGAATCAATGAGACAAGTTTAATGAAATTTCGAAATTGGCTCATTATCAGAGAAAATATCTATAACTGATAAGCTCAAAATCACATAAAAAAATTTAGAGTGATTCCATGCAATCTTGCTACAACATTCCTTTACAAACTGACCTACCAAAAAGAGTACTATGAAAAAAATTAATCATGTACAGATTCATCATCTGGGACCTTTGGTATTTCCTCGTGAATTGATTTGTTTCCTTTAATTTCCATTAGTATTGTTTCTCAAACTCTCTAGCCCTCTCTTGAAGTCCCTTGTTGAGGAATTCCTGATAACTAATTGTTTGAAGCAGGTTGAGACTGTTGGGTAAAAACCAAGGATCTTAAATATTTGTGTTCTTCCTCTAGTGTTTCAATGTGCCAGAAAAGAGTGACAACAAGTTTTTTTAATTCTCCCAATCTACCAAATACTTGTTAAACTCCAGAGCTCTTTGCATCCACTATCTCCTCATACCTTCCAATAATTATTTTGATGTCACTCCATGATGGGTCCATGATTACCAATTTGGTCACCCAATAGAACCTCCACGAACAAGTAATGAGAGGAGTCCCCAAGAAATGAACCTTCTACAAAATCACCTTCTCCCAAATAGTCAGCAGGTGTAAACTCAAAGTTGAAGGGCCAACAGTCTGTGCTATATTCAGATCCTTTCTCTAGAGATATATAAAGATTTATGAAAGAAAATAAAACCAAACGACTACTAATATAGAAGGACCAAACCTAAGGAAATGATGAAGGCCTTACCACAACCTCCCCAAATGATAGGAACTCACCCAAAATGTATTGATTCCCAATATTGCAACAAGTACATGGGTTCTGCTCAGAAGAACGACTTGCTTCATTTTTACCATTCAATATCCCCAATTGAAGGACAACCAAACCATTTCCCAAACTATGGAAGCTTCAAATTCTACAAAAATATGATTCATAAACTAGATTAGGTTTAGAATTTCTTTGCAAACCAAAATGACTATAACCAAACCCTTAAGAATTGTCATTAAATAAAATAACATTTTTTACAAAGACAAAATGAAAAAAAGGAAATAAAAATGAGAGGGGATAGGGATTGTTCTAATTATGGTCTGAATTACAAGAAATATTTTCACCCTCAATACCATTCAAAAATCCTGAAAGGAGGGCAATCAGACCAAAGCCCGGTCTCTCGAAATTGCGAGTTCTGCAAAATTTTGACTCATAAAACTAACTAGAATAATAATTGTCTTTCAAAACTAACTAATTGTATCCATAACCTTCATATTTAATGTTAATTAAAACCCCTTTCCTAAAAAATATAGAGTCAACAATAGTCGAAATTAAATGAAAGGTAAAAGGGAAATTATTCATATAGTGACCAGAATTGAGAAGAGAGAACCTAACAGACAACAAGGAGATCTTGGCGTGAGATGACAGTAGGAATCCTTGCATGTTCCCATTGTAGGAGGCTGCAACATCAACAAGGAAATTTATATGAGAAAATTGACCATGTCTAATGATAAAAAACCAACTCTTCTTCATTAAATCTCTTGGTAGTGTATTGCATGAATTTGACGAGGGATCCATACGAATACTTTTATTATTAAACAAAGATGAGTTAATTCCATCGAATTTATTATTAACACCATGAGAATATGGCAACATTTGAATTCATTGTTGGGTTCCAAATCCCCCCTCCCCCAATCAAATAATATGCAACTGTACTCATGATAATTAGGGGAGTGGGAGTATCCTTATTTCTCCATTTATGATTTCTATCCCTTCCTTCATGAGAGTGTCTTATTTCTCCCAATGATCATCTTGAGAAATTATTTTTGACTTGATGTGGTGGATAGAATAGTCATTGAATTATTTTAAACTAGCTATAAATAAGGAAATGATGCCAAGGATAATGCTAAATTATAAATGGTTTTCTTGTTAATAATGGATCTAACCACCATCATGGAGTCCCCTAGAATGGATATCTTAGTGAGCCCTAAATCCTTGGAAATTATGAGGCCTATCGAAAGATCATATACATCTGCAATATTATTCGAGATGTTACCAAGTGCTCAAGTATAAAAAATCATTATATTCCCTCTGGGATCACAAATTATCCTCCCCCCCCACACACCTACAAGCCCTATCAAGAGATTCTTGTTTTGTAAGAAAGCTTGGATCTCAAATTTCAACACTGGTGGGGTGAATTACATTACATATTAATATCAAACAACAAGAAAGAAAAAGCAAATAGAAATCTAAGAAACATAATGCCAAAAAAATGCAAACAATTTGAAAGTGTTTAGAATTGGAATAAAATACAAAAGTAAAATTCCCAAAAATATTTTTAAAGAAGGTGAATAGAATGAATGCCAATATAATAAAAAAACTATTGTTAGAGGAAAATATATGATGAAAACATATTATGAAAGAAAATTATAGAATGCGATATATTATCAAACTTGGTTCTAATTTTCTAAGAAATTGCATGTAACTACAACTAGTGTAAATTCATTTCAACTCGAGATCTATCGTCATAAGAGAGGAATGAAATCCTTCAAGGTGCAAACCTTTTTTCAAGTTCTTTTTAATCTAAAAAAATATTTCACCTCAAAATATTTTGAAGACTCCTTTATATAATTGAAATCATTAATAAGAGGAAATTGAAATACTACAAAATGAATATAGCAAACATCAACAATAATTTTCATGCCATGGATATTGAAACATGTCATTTGAGTATCCCGAAAACACCTTAAGATGAGCATATTTGTAAACTTTGTGATACCAACTAGATAAAAATTTACTTTGAATCTATCAAACATCGATAAGGATCAAATAAGTATAGGTGAAAAGTTATTTTAGTGAGGAAAACTTGAGGAAACTTTGCATATTGATAGATTTCATCCATCTCAATAATTGATAGATTGAGAGTTAAGATGGATCTACATTGGATCCAATCACATGTGCTCTACAAATGATGGAATTATATCCCAATTGCTTCACCAAAACAAAATCTCTATAAAATTATCTTCTATGTTTTATTCTCAAGCTTGTACAAAGTTCTCTTTCTTTTGGATGCTACCAGGCCTCTACATTTTTCCCTATACAAGGATTTATCTTATTCTCCTTGTTGCAATCCTTCTCCTTATTTTAACCTACACACAACAACCAACCAACAAGACAATAGAAATTTTGTCAATAACAAACAATCCTCTGCAAATATTTTAGAGCTACTGACCATATACCATCGTTATGTGAATTCTTTGTTCTTAGTATAGCCTCCTCTTTTATAATAGTGATAAAGTTTTCTCTCTATGCAACCTCTTCTATCATATGTGTTTTGTGTTCTTTGGATCCCAATTCTTATCCTTGGAATGACTAAAAGGTTTGTGTACTTTTTCCATGGTATTGTTCTAAGTGTAAGCTTCCCAACAACTCTATTCAATATTAGAGATATGGCCTAGACTCTAGTGTAACCAGGGAATTTGGAGAGTTGAGTGATGGTTGAGCACAACTTCAGCCTCCATAATGGATAATAACCCTTCTTATAAATAGTCTTGGGAATATTCTCGTTACATCCACATGCACACATAGATTTTACTCATTATTCGACAAAACATAATAAAATTCCATCTCATACCAATTGATATCTCTAAAAAGGCTAAAATTAAAACAATATAATGATACCCTTGAGAAATTTTAGATTGTTGGCACTTTATCCAAGTGAAAATGTCCTCTTTGACCTTCTTTCTTATCATAAAAAAATTTTAATCACTCTTGAATATGCAACATAGATTGAAAAATAACTTTTTGATTTATGTTTTTAGTAGAGTATGGCTACCAACAAATCATCCCTTTCAATTTTCCTCTCATTAGATTTTCTTTATTAGAAATAGGGGTGAGTGATATGTATCAAATATTGTTGACTGAATTGCATGCATAGTAGGAAAAGAATAGTATTTTTGGTCATCCCTAAAATATATTGCTCAATATGTCCATCAAATAATGTGTGTTTCTTGCAACTAACTTATCATGAACATATCAAACAACCCAATGGTAATATAATCAACCGAAGTGAGATGGAGTTGACTTGAGGGATATAATTCCATTCGGAAAGTAAAGGAATTGACTAATATGAATGAAATTGAACCGAGGGAGAATTGATTTAACTAGACAACATGTAAATCGATCAGTAAGTAAAGACCAACATAACATTCAATTAAATCACCTAGGGAGAGACTAAATTCCTCTTTGGGTTGTGTACAACTTGGAAGGATGGTGTATGAACTATGGGTGAGATAGAGAATGTTCAAGTAAGTATGAAATGACCCAGAGAGGAAATGAATAGACCTATGATCGAGGAGGATCTGAGAATGCTCACAGAGGTCCACAAAGATCTGGAACATCCACAGAGGTCAAGAATGGTTAAAAAATGCTCAAAATTAAAATTCTTTAATTCATCCCAAAAATTCTATCAATGTGTAGAGATCATCGATAGCTTTCCAAGGACGCAATTTTTTCCTCAAATGGATTTTGTATGCAAAAGTTATGAGTGGTCAAAATTCTAGTCAAACAAGAAAAGTCAAAGGTCAAAGGGAAAAAAAGGTGAAACGTGTCACTAATGCAAGGGTGACAAGTGGAACATAGTTATTGGTAGCTCATTGGGAAAGGTACAACACCATTGGATCAATCATTGGTTGACAAGTGGCATACAAGTGGTCAAATTATCGAATGACATGTGGCATTGGAGAGATAATGAGAGGTTGCCACGTGGAAACATCCCATTGGAAAATATTGGTTAATATGTATTAAAATTTATGGAGTCAATGGGGGTTGAACTCGTGACCTCCACAACCCCTCCAAATACTTAACAAATCCTTCCATACAAAAAATCCATGCAACAGTTCTTAACCTATATGTGGAAAATATATATATATATATATATATATATATATATATATATATATATATAAGTTAATGTAAAGGTTCATTTTGGTGGCTAAAGGGTCGAGGGGCTAAGCCATTGACCCTTATCCCTTATTCCATTTCCATACCATATAATTGTTCCACTAGAACACAAGGCTAGCAATGAAATTCGCGTGGGAGTTATGGTGAATAATTGTATGCGGTAAAATCATGAAGATGGGTAACACTTTTGTGACAATCGGGTCTCCAAAATTCCTATCGGCAATTTTTCGGCCGAAAAAATGTTGCTAGGAATTTTTTTGGCCGAAACAATGTTGCTAGGAATTTTTTCGGCTGAAAATTTGTATTTCAAATTTAACGGTGCCCTCGAAATTCGTGTATAATGCTTTTCAGATGAATTATTTTCCTATGGTAAGCATATTTTGGTTGAAAGACTTTTTGGTCAAAACGTTTATTTTTAACGAATTCCATTAAAAACTAGGTTTCGGCCGAAAGAATATTTCGGTTGAAAACCTGAAAATGGGTCTGTTTGCAGGAAAGTGCAAATTCTCTCCATCTTACTTCATCTTTGGAGGTAACAGACTCCTACAAATACACAGAATTTAGTTTCAGAATTGATACCAACATTTTTAAAATTGAATCTACTTTCATTAGGTATAATTTGTTTTCATTTTCATTGTTTTTATCTAATTTTATTTAATTTTATAAAAAATCACTGCATAATATTTTTAGGTGAGATTATGATTCGGTGAAATGAAAAATCCATATCTCTTAAAATACAGAGTGGAAAATTATGGAAAATTTATATTCATAATCCTTAAACTAATCTCTTCAAAAGGGTATTTTTAGATTTTACTTTTAAGTAAAAATTAAGATAGATACATGGTGGAGGAAAACATGTGTTTAAAATTTGTAATTTTTTCAGTTTGGTCAACTTCAAAAAATTCTATAAATTATAATATTCAACTATTAGATTCAAAACTATAGTCATCACAAAATAGAGTCTATGTAGATTGTTGCAGTATATTTCATTTGTCGAAAACAAAATTTTAACAATGGATACATTGTTGTGGGAAAAAATAACTCATTATATTTCCCTTCATTTTTAGGGAACATATTGTCAAACAATTGCCAAATCAACATATCAAATCTCAATAAAAAAAAAAATTGAAAAATAGTCAGTAGAAAGCTAACAAAATTCTACACAAGTTTTATTTTTACAGTAAAGTAAAATTCTAAATAGAAAAATTACTTTTGTTTACCGGAAGTTGAAGGGCATGTTAAAATTAAACAAAAATTGTCATAAAACAAGAAAAAGTGTTACCCATCTTCATGATTTTACCCTATGTTATTACTATATGTCAAAACATTCGGGTGGTTTCCAACCGTTTGAGTATATATATTATATATATAGTACTACAAAAGATTAAATGGTCAGCGGTTAGTGGGGCTTGAACCCCTAACCCACCAATTATGTCAATTACCTCAACAAGTTCTTCTAACTAACTTTCCACCAACTATAGTTGGTTATAACTACATTCTTATAATAGTTAAAGCATTCCATGTAATTCGTAAGTGGTTAGGGGCTTGTGCCTATGTAATGGAAAATTGAACCAAGGATTGTACACACACATTTAATTCAAAGTGGCCTCATAATTCATGTCTGAGGGTACACAAGTTTTGAGGTTACACCGTAAAGAGTGTGGAGCGGTACCTTGACAAAATTTCAAGTATTTTATATCAATTTTTCATGATTTTTAGCCATGAATCCAACAATGCACTTTGTTTCTTCATTTGAGAAACATGTAAAAAGTTCATAGTAAAACACAAGAATTTGAGCAAAAAAAAAAAAAAAAGCCTCTATCGGAAGTAGACCCAGAGAGGTAGCCCAAATTGGGTTAACTCCACTTTTTCCAACTTGTGTATGTGATTATATTATTGTTGTTCATTTCAAGTTGAATTATTTCCAAGTCATTTATCATTAAAGTGGATTTGGTTAGATAATTTCTTCACATGTAATTTGCAAAACAATCAAGCAATCATTTTATTTCAAAGGTCAAGTAGATGCTTTTGTGTATTTAAAATTATCAGAATCTAAGTATTTTTCAGATCAAGTTGGTATCAGAGAAGGTTTGAGAAGTATTTTTCAAGTGGATGCTTACAAGATCCAAACTCAAACTGGGTAAAGGAAAACTTGCAAGATATAAGTCCAAAATTCGAAATATATATCGATGACATAAGATGTCTTCTGAAAAAGGAGAAGAAGAAGATAAACCCATGAGTCATGAAGACATCAGAGATACACTTCAATCACTAAAAGAAACAATAGATGAGTTATAATGAAGAATTGAAAATCCTACAAGCAAAGAATCTTCGGTAAAAGGAGGAGGAGGTGAAGGGAGTGGACCTTAAGAGCCCCCTTCTCCTTCCTCCTCGTCATCGTCAATTTCTTCTGAAGCAAGTAAACATTCTTCTCATTGAAATAAGTCCTATAAGAATACTGAGCATAATATGCCATTACTAAAATTGTATGTTAAGTTCGATTTTCCGAAATATGATGGAGAATTGAATGTCAAGAAATTGGACAATTGGATCAATAAAATAGAGGTATATTGCAGGGTTCTAAAGATCATGGACGAGGATAAAAGGATACAATTAGCTTCTCTTCGATTAAGTTTCACTACCTTAATATGGTGGGAGAGTAAGATGCAAGTTGATTTTGTTCAAAAAGGTAAAGTAATATCTTCCTAGAATAATTTTACTAAGGATATAAGGAAACAATTCTACCTTCAGGCAGATACACAGGAATTAGAAAATGCCAAAATATTCATGCAGATACATAGGAATTAGAAAAAATGAATTATCCCTAGGAATTCCATTATGTACTCATGAAACTCTTCTGAAATATATTGGTGGCATGCACTCATATCTTCATCATACTATTCTAATTTTTATCCCTACTAACATTGACAAGGTGTCAATACAAGCTACACATATAGAGGATAGTAAGGGTAAGCATGCGAGCAAAGATAATAAGCCATTCAAGTTCAAGAAGAAACTGAAAGGTAAATGGAAGAGTAAGAAACCAACCACAATGAAGCAAGATGAGGGAAGACTTACATGTTCCCTCTATAAGAGAAAGGGACATGGGGAATCAGATTGTTGGAAGATGCATCCAGAATTACAGCCGAACAAATTCAAAGATAAAGGGAAGCATAAGACTGTTGCATCATCTCATTAGTATCTAGGGTCATATTATGGAGATGAATCTAAGATAATGAATATAGGAAGAAAATATATATCAGCTATCAAATCAAATTCTTCAGTTCAATATGCCAATATTGAAAGAGATATTGATCAAATGAAAATTAGGAGAGAGATTTTCCATGTCAGAGTTATAGTCAAGCATACAAAGGTAGATACTTAATTAAAAAATGGATCTAAAGTTAACCTAATATTTGAAGCAATTGTTAAGAAGTTGGGATTGAATATGACAGCTTACAAAAATCCATATCCATTAAGTTGGGTATGTGACGATGCTAAGTTGCAGGTAACAAAGCAATGTAAGATCAGGTTTGCAATTACATCTATGTTCTTTGATGAGGTCGAGTTAGATGTTGTGCCTCTTGATATTTGCAACATTTTCTTGGGTAGTCCATATCTATTTGATAGGAAGGATGTGTTCTATAGAGAAGAAAATAAATATCACCTTCTCAAGGATGAGGTTGAATATATTGTTAGAGCTCATTGCATCAAAACTAATTTTGATTTAGTGAGCACAGGGAAAACGAAGAGACTTGTGAGAATAAGTAAATATTTTGTCCTCATGATGCTAAAATAGAAAGAAAAATATATAACATATTCTTTAGTAGTTTGTGATCCAAATCATAAACGGGAATCGATCAAGATCATATCTAATTCTGATGAGTTGTTTGAGGAACCCACATTTTTGCCCCCTAAAATGGAGGTTGTACATGAAGTATATTTTCAACAAGATGCTCCACTTATGAACATTGGAATGTACAGGTCATCTGTAATTGACAATACAAAAATCAAGAAATAATTTCAAGAGTTTCTCAATAAAGGAATCATCAGACCAAGCTCCTCTCTATGTGGTTCTCCTATTTTTTTAGTTCTAAAGAAAGATGGCACGTGGAGAATGTGTATTTATTTTCAATCCTTGAACAATATTAAGTTCAAGAACCATTATCCTCTTCCCAGAATAGATGATCTATTAGATCATTTAAATAATGTTGTGTATTTCACTAAGTTGGGCTTGAGAAGTGGTTACCATCATATCAAAATTATGGAAGGCGACATATGGAAAACTATTTTCAAGACTAAGAAAGGCTTGTTTGAATGATTGGTTATTCCATTCGGGTTATGTAATGCATCAACAACATTTATGAGAGTGATGGATGATGTGTTCAGACCCCATATAGTTGATTTTGTAATTGTCTATTTAGATGACATATTGATATTTAGTCAAATATGGGAAGATCATATAAAGCATGTCAAGATAGTTCTTGAACTCTTGAAGAAGGATAAGTTGTATATCAAGTTATCTAAATGTGAATTTGGAAAAACATCTTTGGTATATTTGGGTTACATTTTAGGAAATGGTCAATTAAAAATAGATCTTGAAAAGGTAGAAGTCATTGTGAAATGGACCAAGCCAACAAATTCCACCAAAGTCGGGAGCTTCTTAGGAGAAGTACATTAATGGAGGTAATTCATTGTTAATTTTTCATACATAAAGGCACCTCTACATGCATTAAAAAGTGTTAAATAGATCTTTCAATGGGGAGGAAAGAAACATAAGGCCTTCGAGACATTGAAGGAAAAGATAAGAACCACACAAGTATTGGCATTTCCATTTCTACACATTCATTTTAGATTCAAACCGATGCAAGTGGATATTCCATGGACATAGTATTGATGCAACGAGGTAAACCTATATGTTATCATTCTGATACTTTCACTCAAGCTATGATTAACTATCCAACATATGATAGGGAATTGTATTCATTGGTACAAAGTGAAAAGAAATGGAAGCATTACTTAATGGTAAAGGAGACGATAGTTCATATTGTTCATTAGCCATTACAGTATTTGCAGTCAAATACCAAGCTACAACAGTCATGACACTTCAAGTGGATGGTTTTTCTACAGATTTTTCATTTGGTAATCAAGTATAAGAAGGGTATTCATAATAAGGTTGCAGATATGTTATCAAGTCCAATAATTAATGCATCTACAATACTCAGGTATAATCCTTTAGCACATGAAATCTATGCAGAACAATATTCTAGGGATGATTCTTTTAAAGAAGTGTATGATTCATTAACTCATGAAAATCAAAATTCAGATTATTATATGCATGATAGTTTATTATTTCATCTTGGAAAATTATGTATACCAAGAGATGAAAGAGTAAATGTAATTAGAGAAGCTCATACATATCTCATCTCTAGTCATTTCAAGGCTGATAAGACAATTGCATAGTTACAGATGTATTGTTACTGGTATAAGATGAATGCGACAGTTTCCAAGTATATTAAAGGGTGTGACATGTGTGCCATAAGTAATCCTAGAAACATAAAGACAAGATTATATACACCACTTACGATACCTTCACAACCATGAGAAAGTATATGCATGGTCTTTGTAGGGGGTTTGTCAATGTCTAGGAAAGGTCATGATTATCTATATGTCATGGTTAATAGATTCAACAAGATGTGTATTCTAATTCCATGCAAGAAACAAGTCACATCTGAACAGACAACAAATATGTTCTTTGCTAATGTATGGGTTCATTTTGGAATTCCTACGTCTATTATATTATATCGAGAGCCTTGCTTTTTGGGAAAGTTTTGGTTTCATTTATGGGAGCTAATGGTCACTAAGTTGAAGAAGAGGACGAATTTTCATCAATAAATATATGGAAAGGCAAAGGTGGTGAACATAACAATGGTATATCTACTTCGAGGATACTGTAGCAAGCATCCTAAATTATGATATGAAAAATTTATGTGTAGCATGCCTATAATCATGTCATGCATTCGTCTACTCAGAAAACTCTTTTTGAATTATGTTTAGGGTACTTGCATAAATCACCTATGGAATTTTTCTTTGGATAAGTAAATAAGATGGACAGGATGATACATATAAAGATAAAAGGTTCATTCAAAAGATTCAATAGGTACATCAAGCAATACAGGAACAATTGGAGAAGAGCCAAGCCAAGTATAAGAAAAGGCATGACAAACATTGGGTTGATCATCAGTTTGAAGTTGGTGATCAAGTACGGTTACATATTAGCAAAGATAGAATGGAAGGTGAAGGTAAAAAGATAAGGCCAATTCAATATGATCCATTCAAGATCTTAGAACATATCGGTACTAATTCCTTTTGTTTAGATATACCAACCTACAAGAAAACGTATTCAATGGTAAATGTTGAGAATTTGAAGCTTTATGAGCCTCCTATTATTATGGATGAATATGAAAGTATTCAAGTTCCAACAGTTGATGATTTTTCTCCAAAACATTTGGAGGAGCTACAAGAAGATGTCATTATTGATAGAAGGATCAAAACTTCATAATGAGGTGATGTGGAATATATTTGAGTTGGTCTTAAAGGGGAAAAATCAAGTAAATCCAAATGGATATATATCGGAAGGGTGAGAGAACTCTACCCTCACTTACTGAGTAATCGAAACTTTTGGTGGTCTAAAAGTCTTCCAATGGGGAGGAATGATCCAGGAGGATCCGGGAATGCTCATAGAGGTCCAAAATGGTTTAGAAATGCTTAAAATTCATATTATTCAAATAATCCCAAAAAACCCATCAATGCGTAGAGCTTGGCGATATATTTCCAATAATGAAAATTTCACCTCAAACAGAGTTCATATGCAAAAGTTATGAGCAGTCAAAGTTCTAGTCAAACATGCAAAGTGAAAGGTCGAAGGGAAAAAAGAGATGACACATGTCACCACTACAAGGGTGATACATGGCACATATTTATTGGCATTTAACTAGGAAAGGTACAACACCAGTGGATCAATCGTTGGTTGACAAGTGGTAGAAAAGTGGTCCAATTGTTGAATGACATGTGACATTAGAGAGCCAATGAGAGGTTTCCATGTGGCATCCTCCCATTGGCCAATATTGGTTAATATGTATTAAAATTTATGGATTCTATGGGGGTCCAACTTGTGACCTACATAACCCCTACAAAGACTTAACAAATCCCTCCATACCAACACACCATGCAATAGTTCTTAACCTATATGTGGTAAACAATATATAAAAATTAATGTAAAGGTTCATTTGGGAAGCTAAAGGGCCGAGGGCCTAAGCCATCAACCCTTATCTTTTAGTATGTTTTCATACCACTTTTATACTAGAACACGGGCTATCAATGAAATTCATGTGGGAGTTATGGTGAATAACCATATGTTATAACTATATGCCAAAACATTGAGGTGATTTCCAACCATTTTACTATATATATATATATATATATATAGTATTACAAAAGAATAAATGGTTAGTATTCGGTGGGTCTTGAACCCCCGACTGACCAATTATGTCAACAACCTCAACAAGTTTCGCTAACCAACGTTTCGACAACTATAGTTAGTTATAACTACATTCTTATAATAGTTAAAGCATGCCATGGAATCCATAAGTGGTTAAGGGCCTGCACCTATTTAATGGGCGTGTGACCCAAGGATTGCACACACACATTTAATGTAGAGAGGCCTCATAATTCATGCCCGAGGGTACACAAGTTTTGAAGTTACATTGTAAACCATGTCGAGGGGTACCTTGACAGAATTTCAAGTGTTTTGTATCAATTTTGTGCAATTTTTCGCCAGGAATCCAATGATGCACTTTATTTCTATGTTTGAGCAACATGTTAAAGGGTCGTTGTAAAAAGCATTTGAACATTAATAAAAAAAAGTCTCTATTGGAAGCGGACCCAAAGAGGTAGCCCAAATTGGGTGAACTCCACTTTTTCCAACTTGTGTATGTGATTATATTATTGTTGTTCATTTTAAGTTTAATTATTTGCAAGTCATTTACCATTAAAGTGTATTTGGTTAGATAATTTCTTCACATGTAATTTGAAAAATAGTCAAGCAATCATTTTATTTCGAAGGTCAAGTAGATGTTTATGGGTATTTAAAATTATCGGATTTTTCAGATCAACCCAGATCATAAAAAAATGATGCATCACATACATATTTGACCCATCAAATAAATCAATCACCCAGGAAAACCTACATTTGATCAAGCAAGAAACAAAATGCCCAAGTAAGTGGGAAATGGCCCAAGAAATAAATTATAGTCAAGTGAGGAACAAATTTACCTAGAAAATGAGAATTCAACCCAACAAGAGGTAACTCAATCCAAGTTTATGAGTATTTGACCAAAGGGGAGAAATAATTGCAATGTATAGACTTGGAGAAATCCTCAATAGTCTAGAAATAGGTGGATTAGTTGCTAAATACATGATTTTTTTTTTGCAGTCTAGCTAGGAAAGGAAACATTGTCAATAGTCCTACTATTACAACCTTAAATCTTAAATGTTGATAAGAATCCAACAATAGGAAATATAGATCTATTTATTTTCTTCATTTGCACAAAGAGAATACTTTCTCACCACATAAAATAGCTAGGAAGTAATTCAATTTGTGTAAGAGAATATCAAACACATATACAATTTATAAAGTAGTCTATTAAAAATGCAGTTAGACTAGATTACATCATATATAAATCAATCAATCATTACACAAGATGAATTATTACCTTGGAAAACCAAATGGGAAAACCACCTTCAAATGAGAGCTCAATTCTTCATTCTAGCAATCTCTAGTTACATTTCTTTCTTGGCTATATACCTTTTCTTCTCTTGGAAAAAAAGTGTTAGAAAGTAATGGATGTGATTGTTTAACCATAGGCAATATAACAATATTTTCACCCAACCATAGGCCAAAGCCACCACCGAGCACCTTAACCTTGATAGAGAATGATTCCAAAAGAAAACCAATAGCCAACCAAGGCTAATGCACCAAGCAAAGATAACCAGGACTGATCAGAATGTCCAACCATAACCAATAGAAATTCTGAGCCTAAACCAGGAAAAAATATTATGGCAGTTGGCGACAACTGTTGACTGCAGCTACTCCCCAGACTTGCACACTTGCTTAGCTTCTGCAGTGCGCACTTCTTCCCAACTGAAATTCTGAGTTGTGTGTACAAAATGAGGTCTGACTACTTGTATTTATATTGTTTTCTTGAGATTTCTGGGCTGACTTCTCATTCTGGAGGATAAATATTTAATATTGATTATTTCCTTGAGCCGACTTGTCTTCTAGGGTTAACTTTAATGCTTTAGGGTTTCTTCTTCCTTCCTAGAATATTCTATTCTCGTCAGGGTTACATGTGGAGGTAAATACCTCCTGCAACTACCATAATATCAACACTCCCTCCTAGATAGGGAGGTATTGAAGTAAATGGTCTTGAGCACAAACATACCATTCAATTGGTAGCATCATCATAGTCGTACAGACTATCTCATGATTAGTTCACGAGAATCATCATCACTATCAGTGTCATCTAACAACATCAACTTCATAATCTCTCGAAACCATATTCCATCTGAGTAATCATACATGATGTTGAATAAGTCACTCACTCCAAAGAGTGATACAAAAACCATTCTTCTAATCCGAGCATATGTCCTAGAAGAATAAATTTCCCGGACCATTTTCTTTCTGGAGAATGTTTGTCAATCAATACACTGACCATCCATCTAATTGATAATCATTTTCAACACTACTGATAGTCTACATGGCAATCGAAACATTGTCATTCAATAGAAGCCAATTGTGTCTATCCATAGTAGTACACAACTAAAATCCAGTGGTACTCCACCGCACCAAGTAGCACACAACTACTTAATCAGTGACACATAGTCATAGGTAGTGGAACACATCCACCACATTAGCATACATCTACTGTCCATAGACATACATTCTCCATAGAAATCATATCATCTTATATCAACTGCAGAAAAACAATTTCATGATATAAACTGAGTCTTCTAGGCCATTATTCCACTCACATCTGTGAGATATGGAAGACCATCTGCCCTCAGAAAGTAAAACATCAACCATGAGCTACTGGACTATTCTAATTAAGCATAGAAGAATAATTGTCCTGATTTATGAGCCTAGACCATTCACTTATCTAGGCCATTCCTCCGGCACTAAACAAAGTGCAACCTGGAGAGAATGAGTATGTCCTAGGGAATTCTTGTCCCTTACTGATGAATTTGGACCATTCACCTAACTTGGACATTCTTCCGGCACTAAAAAAAGTGCAACCTGGAGAGAATGAGTTTGCCCTAGGGAATTATTGTCCAGACCATTTCCTAAGGAAATGATTGTCCTACACCAACCTCCAAAATGGACCATTCTTCGAAACTGATCACAACTGTGAACTTCGAAAGAATGACTGCCCGATGAGGTGAAATATTCTTCTTAACCACTATTGAGAGTGAATTTCTAGAACAAATATTGTCCTAGACCATTCCCCTGCACTGGCCATAAGGGGAATCGATTTCTATGGTACATCAACAATCTATCAAACCATTTTCATTATGAAAATGACCGTCCAATCTGGACCATTTTCCTAACTGGAAAATGCCTGTCCGTCAGGAATCTCAAACCACTTTCTGAAATGGAAAGGAGCCGCTCATCTTGGACCATTTTTTCAAACTGAAAAATGATTATCCATAAATCAATGACACATCAGTGCTCCCTCCCAACCTGGGAGTCATCTCTTCCCTTTTTAATAAGGAATTCGTCTCCACGAGATCCAACTTATTTCTTGGGCACACAAACTTTTTCCATTCTGGACAGAGGTTTTATCAAAGTATCTTCTATCTTCTCATCTATGGAGATATATTGGAGAAACACTTCTCTTTTTCTAGACCTCATCACAGAGAATGTAATGCTTGATATCAAAGTACTTCGGTCTTTCTTGAACATTGGTTTTCTCTAAAGGATTCATATAGCTCTTGATCATTATAGTATATCATGGTTGGATTCAACTCCTTTTCTTTCCTTCTTGTTCATGACATCATGGAAAGGGTCAAACTGGAACATATCTAAGTGACACTTCTTCTTTCATCATGAGAGTTTGTCATGGATTTTACAATCCATCATCCTCGAATTCTGAGTGACCATTATGTTATAGAAAGTTTCCACCATGCTTTTTCTATTCATTGGAGGCTCTGCACCAAGTTGTCTTCTTCCATATGCATACAAGAGTCTCTTTCTGGTATACCTCAAAACCTTGAGGTTTCTCTACATACACTTCTTTTTTCAATTACTCTATTGAGGAGAACAATCCTTACATTCATCTGATGTAAACTCCAACATATGGATATTACGGACGATATAATGGCTCAGGTAGAGGTATGTCTAGCTACTGGAACAAGCTATCATCAGAGTCTTCTCCCTCCATATGGGAGAACCTCTAGTTCTGAATCTCGCAATGCTTCCATTCATAAGTTTTTCATTCATTGTTATTCATCACAACCTTCATTTCTTCTACTTGATTTCTTCTAGTGGGTTAAAACCAATTTGGTGGTCTTATGATTCTTGATATAATGACTAGTTGTTATGGATTTTCTTTCTCTCTTGGAATATTCATGTTATTCCTCATGTTTATGTTTATCTCTTGGGTTCATGGATTTTTCTATAGATTCCATGCCATAAATATTCTAGTTTCTTCCTTTCATCATAGCATCATGGATGTGGATGGACAACCGAGGATACTTGGCTTCTTTTCGAAGAATACTTCTTCTAAATTCAAATTGAACATGTGTTTCTTTTTATGGTTTCTACCACTGATGGGAACATGGATAGATACTTCATAATCCTCAATGGGTCATATTATTTAGGATTAACTCCCTCCTAATCCTTTCTTCATGCATGAATGCATGCTCTTATTTTGGAATTATATAATTGGCTCCCTCCATGTAGGAGAGTCCACTCTTCTGTCTGCATCCTTATTTCCTTATGCAAAGTGTCACAAGTATTTTTCTAATTTCCTCTTGATTGTTGACTTCTTTCCAGGTTTCTTCAAGTTTGATTGTGATTTCGGCTTATCTTGTAGTTGTAATAGCTTCCACAAGAATTGTTACCAAGGATTGTCAATGTACTTCACCTTTTCATTTCTATTGCTTGACTTGTAGTCATCGTGATCATAATCCTTATCTTGTTATTCTTCCGTAGGTATTGTTTCTCTTTGAACATCTTATCTTCTAAGAAATATATATGCAAGATATGTACAGAAACTATGTAAAAATGGTATGTACAAGAATTATGAAGAATATTGTTGCCTTGTCTTAGAAGAAGAAGTTTGGTTTATCCTGCTTGGCCTTCTTTGAGGGTTCCCTTTCTTCGGCAACTGATGCTTCATGTGTTTCCTTCCTTTTATTTAAATTAGGACAATGATTCTTGTAGTGACCATATTTTCGAAAGTTGAATCATTTTATTTTTGACATATCTTTCTCTTGATTTGGTTTCTTCTTTGAGGAAAACTTCTTTTTATTCCTGAAATATTTGAACCTTTTTGTGAAAACTTGATCATTGTATTTATTTTGGGGTTTCTCTTTTGCACTAATCCTTGATTCTTCTTGTGCACAACAAGTCCAAATGTCTTCAAATGTGGGATACTCCTTCCTTTTGTTCATGCTTGCGGCAAATGCATACCATGTCTTGGGAAGACCATTGAGTACTATATTTACCAGTTCCTTCTCTGAAACGATTTCTTCAATAGCTTCTAGTTGATTTCTTAACTGAGAGATTCTCACAAAGTATGATGTTATGCTGATCATAATTCATTTTCATTTCATGGATTTCATTCTTCAGACTCATTACATGTCCAATGTTTATGACTGAGAAGAGGTTAGTTAGGGCATCGTACATATTCTTATATGAGTCAATATGGGAGATGTAGGGTATCAATTGGTCTCTTATAGATCCCACTATGATACTCATGACATTGACTTCATTGTCTTTGAAATTCTCCATAACTGCAACGTTCTGAAGTTCCTTCTATTTTCCTTCTTCAAACTCTGGTTCTACAGTCTTTCCTTTCACGATATCCAACACTTTATTCTTGGAAAGGATGAGGTCAATCCTTTTCCTCCATGCTCTGAAGTTAGAATCCCCTTCTAGCTTGTTTTCTGACTTCATAGAGTAAGTCATAATTGCTTTGACTTGGTCAACCCTTGATTTTGACCAAAAACTCAAACTTGATGTCCTAGCTTGTTGCTGGAGCAAAAATTGGCTGCAACTACAACTGCAAATGAGAAAATCCTTTCAATCTCTCTTACAACGGTTAGACTGTCATAAGATAGTGTGGGCCCATAACCTATTAGAAAGTAATGGATGTGCTCATTTAACCATAGACAATATAACAATATTGTCACCCAACCATAGGCTGAAGCCACCCCCGAGCACCTTAACCTTGACAGAGAATGATTCCAGAAGCAAACCAATAGCCAATCGAGGCTAATGAAGCAAGCAAAGATAACCAAGACTGATCAGAAAGTCCAACCATAACCAATAGAAAGTCTGAGCCTAAACCAGGAAAACAGATTGTGGCAGTTGTTGGCTACAAATGCTCCCCATAGTTGCGCACTTGCCCAGTTTATGTAGTGCGCACTTCTTCCTAGCTGAAATTCTGAGCTGTGTGTACAAAATGATTTCTGGCTACTTGTATTTATACTATTTTCTTGAGTTGTCTAAGCCAACTTCTCATTCTGGAGGCTAAATACTTAATATTGATTATTTCCTTGAGCTGAATTGTCTTATAGGGTTAATTTTAATGATTTAGGGTTTCTTCTTACTTCCCAGAATATTCTATTCTTGTCAAGGTTACATGTGGAGGTAAATACCTCACACAACTACCATAATATCAACAAAAATAACCCTTGAGAATGAAGGTGAGAGACATAGGGATAGCTAGGGGATAAGGGAAGGCCAATATACATGACTTTTCACTTCATATTCCTCATCCTTCTCTCCTATTCATATATATATATATATATATATATATATATATATATATATATTAATTATCATATCTTTTCATTCTTGAACTATTTTATCTCATTCAACATTTACATTTGAATTGGTTTACAATGTTTTATAACCTTCATTAATTGATAAATTTCATCGTAGGTAATAAGTCTTACACCGATTCATACGTTACGATCCATTTCAGATCAGACTTCCCCATTTAGAGTATTTTTGGCCTCCAAAGTCTTAATGAAAACCAATCTAAATGAAAGTTCCTTTTGTCTAGAATGTGGCTCTGACTCTGGGTGTTGGCTATAACTCTAACTTTGTCTTTGGCTTTGGCTTGTGGATCTAGATACTATCTGTAGTCCTAGATATGCCTATAGCTCTGGTTTTTGGCTCTCTCATTCTCACAGTGTAGAAGTATGCTCACTGAATATTATCTCTAAGGAATCTTTAGATCCAAACTATAGAGTCCACACTCATTCCCAACTGCCCCTGTTTCTTGGAAATGGTCCATCTTGGAAATCATGAAGACAAGTTGAATGTTGGTCTTCTTGTTTAGTGTGACCTCATCACACTGTCATCATGTAATTACTCCTTAAGGGATGTGCGGATGCATTCATATGCTAGGATCAGTTATTTATCGTCATGGAAACAACTCTTCATAGTCATTTCAATTGAATGACTATATTTCATACCCCTACATGCTAGTAGGATTCTTTCTCATTTTTAATTCAGTCCATCTATAGGTGAGTCATTCTTCAACCATATTGAAATGAAAGAGATGTCAGATCATGCTTGATATCCTTATCTTCTCTCTCGTGTTTCCATCAAACAACTACTTGCTTCATTTTTGAGGTTGACCTCTTTTTCTACAAATCCTTGGATAGCTTCTTCTTCTTGGGTTGATGATGCAAATAAATATTCATCCTCTTTACTCTTCACTCTCAACACTAGGGAAAAATATGGTTTTATATTCTTGGAAAATTATATCCACTCCAATATCCATTGGTGGATGGGGCTTAAAACACATATAATTATTTTCTACATCCCTAGAATAAAAAAACATGTTTAGAGGCTTATTCATGGAGCATACTTATGGACACAGGAAACTATTGAAAAATACTTTCGTTTGGAATCAATTGTGGATTAGATACAAAATACTCTTAATAAAATGAAAAATCATTCTATCATTTTGAAATAAATCTTGAATTATTTTTCCTTAATTGGGAATTGGTTAATATGGAAAATAGGGAATGATGGATAGGTTATCATAATTAAATACCAATGGATTGGTTACAAAAAAAATCACATCCTCTCTTCTCCTATTTTATGTGATCTTCATAAATTGGGCCTTTATTATTGAAATCGATTTTCACTTAAGAATCAAGAAATAAGGAATTATCGATGGATTTGTTTTCAAGAATCTAGCCTAAGGGATGAGTTTATTGAATAGTGGAACTATCAATATAGATATTGATCGAATCATGGGACTATCCGATGCTTGGATAGGAACTACTATAGAAGAAGCTATGAAAAATCCTCTCTCCAATCCTTCAACCTCAAGTTTCAAATATCTTCCCCTATCTATTTCTTGGGGGATATAAATATGCAAGAATCAATCACTCTTTGAAGCAATGAGACCTATCCCCCTAAAATGTACTCTCCAAATCATAAACACTCTTTCATATTTCCGTCAACATTATAAAACCTACCATAAGGTCAGGTCACAAGTAGAACCAATCAAAAGAGACATGCCATGGGATTTCTTTGATGGGGAATCTGAGGGAGACCCTCCCCTGGGGGGTGCAAGTGGCATCATTCACTTATCCAATGATCATTCCATCTATTTTTTAGTCAATATTGGAAATGAGACTAACATTGTTTGTGAGCTCATGACCCTCAATTTTACTCTACACCTAGCCTGGGAAAAGGGAATATCTCATTTACACATCTATGATGACTCCTTATTAGTGATTCAATGGATTTCTGGAGCCGTCAACATGCGGAATTTCACCTTAATTCCTCTATTCCAAGAGATACAAAACAATTCTAAATATTTCTTTTAAATATCTTTTGACCATGTATACAAGAACAAGAACCAAGAAACATATAGGCTCTCCAAAGATAAGTTGGAAATGACCTTGGCACATGGAATATTATAGAAAAATCCTCATTTCTCTTCTCAAAATATTTGTATGACTCGTGGCTGCAATGAATAAGATCTAGCTTTCTTTATGATACTTTGAGTAAAAGATGAATGTAAATGATAGATAATTACAAGAGAATTTTGATACTCTCACTATGTATTTATTTGTCAATTTAGAGACTTTCAGAGAACTATGGGAGGATAGTAATTTGAAGATAGTATTTAAATACATTTTTTCTCTTTGATAGCTACGTCAAACTATCATTTTCGTATTTCAAGTAGCAGGGATTCCTTTGGTATATATGGGTGTAATTTTGTTTTTTCTAAAATAAAATTACAAGGTTTCTTCCATGGAATACACACACACACATAGAGAGAGAGAGAGAATCTTATGGTTAAAACATTTTTATGGTGTGCTACTAATATGAAGGGGATGTGTAATTTTTTTTGACATGAATTTTAATTGGGAAAATAAAATAAATTTTTATATGTGTGTGTGGACCATAAATAAAATATTTCAATATGAACTTTAAATGAAATACCAATATATCTATAACTATGCACTATAAAACAATTTGATACATTGGTATAAAGTCTAGGTTGAAAAATAATTTGATTCATTAATGTTTAATAATATAGTGAAAAATAATTGAGTGGATTCAATGAAAATTCATTTCAAAATGAATAAGTTGCATCTCTTTAAGAAAATTTGATGAAAGTATCAATATTAGTATGTTAAAGGTGATGATGAATTATATTACATATAGATAACAAACAACATGGAATAAGATACAAATAGAAATACAAAAGACAGGGCAAAAAACCCAAGATAATAATGCAAATAAATTGAATCTGATTAGAATAGGGATAAAATATAGAAATAAAATGCCGAAAAACATTAAAAAGTGAAATATGAATAGAATGAATGTCAATGAAATAAACATATATTGTTAGAGGAAAATATATGATGAACACATATTATCAAAGGAAATTGTATAACTAGATAAATGTTAAAACTCAATTCTAATTTTTTAAGTAGTTGCATGTGATCACAACTAGCGTAGATCCATCTTAACTTAATATATATCATGATAATAAGGGGATCAAATCCCTTGAGAGACAAATATTTCCTCATTTTTTTTCAATATAATTTTTTTTCCAGATCCCGCTACGAGCATGATAGAGATTTCATCCCTCACAACTAATGATAGATCCAAAGTAAAGATAAATCTACCCTCATGGTTAAAAAAATTATGTGGTGTGATACTCATATCAAGGAAATGTGTAATTACTTTCATGTTCATCATGGACTTGATATATAACATTTAAAATAAATATTAATAAATAATATTTTAATGTTGACCATAAATAAAATATTTCAATATCCATCTTAAGTAAAATATTTCAATATCAGTTTTGTATGAAGTACCAATATATCAATAATCTAATATATATCTGTAATGTAATTCATCATCGCCTTTAACATGTTAATATTGATATTCGATCCTATCTCTGAGATTCAGTATTACTGAATGTCTCAGGGGAAGCTACAACCAAAGAATTATGGGATAAGTTAGGGGCTTTGTATCAGTCAAAGTCCTTGGTAAACAAGTTGTTACTATGGAGAAAGCTATATAAACCAAGGATAAAATATGGAGACTCATTGACAGAGCATCTAAACACCTTCAATGCTCTGGTAAGTCAGCTATTATCTATTGATATTAATATTTTTTATGAAGATACAAGTATCAGTTTATTTTGGTCTTTACTAGACTCGTGTGATAGTTTGGTTGTGGCCATAGATAATAACACGACTAATTTAAGTTTCGATGATATGGCCTCATCCTTGTTCTAGGAGGAGATGAGGCAAAAGAACATGGAAGGAAAGAGCACATATGCATTATATTCAAGAGGACGCTCCCAGGAAATAAATAGATCTAAATTCTCAAGTGGGAGATCTAAATCTAATGGAAATCTAAATCTCCTAAAATTTCTATGAAGGGCTAGAGATGTCGAAAATAAGGGCACCAAAAGAAGCAGTGTAGATCCAAAAGTGTTGAGAGAGTGAATGGATCTAAAGATTCCCATTCTACTGTAACATCCTGCTCTGGTGCACTGAGAAAACTTATTCTTTGACGACACTTGCTTGCAAGTGATCCAGTTTATTATGCTATTAAAACATTTGACTTTGATTATGATGTGTTATGGGTAGATGACATGTTGTTTTACTACATTGATGTAGATAGGTTCTATTGACTTGGTTTTACTGAGGGTGGAGGGTTTTGGACCTTAAGGATGCAGAGGCATCGATGGAACCCCTTGGACTCTGGATCGAGTCAGGGAGTGTGCCATTGGGGTTTGATTATTTTACTGTGATATTAGTGCATCTGACTAGATGATATGATGTGGATATGTTCTGACATGATTTGTTGATGATGCAGGCTGACGATAGCTTGCCGACTAGACTCACATATGGAGTAAAGGGGTCACGCATGACTACTAGAGATGTTGAGGGATAGGTGTGGACAATAGCCCTGCCACAGCCTACTAGCACTCCCATCGTCACTCGAACTGTAGTTTAATGATTACCTAGTTTGAGAGGACCCACAATGTTGTGAGGGAAGACTGTGACAGCCACTCATGATGATTCTAAGGGGCGCGCAATAAGGTGGGGGCCTTATTCCTTATAGGCCCTTAGTCTCCCACAAGTTCATCTGGTAGAGTGTTGACTCCAGGGGTTATTGATGTCTACCAATCAGTCAAGAGGCGAGTGGCACTCTTGGAGCATGTAGTGTGTCCTATAGGGCACGTCGCGCAAAGGAACAGATGAGGCGAGTGGCACCCTTGGATCGCCTAGTGCGTCCTGAAGTGCACATCCCATTGATGATGATAGAGGGATGAACCTGGATGGCCCTAAGACAAATAACATGTTAAGACATTTTAAAATGATTTCCCTAATTAAATTTCGCCCAGTACAAAATCTAAGTTCTAAGTCTAAAAACTATGCTAGGGGTAAAAATTTGTCTACCTAAAAAAAATAATAAATAAATAAAATAAAATAAAACAATAAAATTTAAAATAAAAACCACTTAAGTAATAATTATGGTCTTCATAAAATTTTGTAACATGAAGGGAGTAAGAAATCAAATTATTCATAAGAAATAAAATCTATGGATACAAAAAGTAAAGAGGGAATTAATTATTTTATCTTTTGATAATTTAAAAAGATACTAAATTAATGATAAAAGGGAAAAGGGGTTATATTCCACACCTGCCTTTTGAGTTCTAAGTAAAAGGGGAAAGAGGGAAAAAAAAAAAATAGGAAACTAGGGAAAGGAGGTAACATAAAAAGGAAAAAGGGGAACTTAAGGAAAAAAGCGGGAAGTCAACTTAGTAAAGAATCTACATGTAAGAGATTTCCAATTTTTAAACTGAATTAGCAATTTCATAATAGGGAAAGCCTTTAAAACCTGTAAGGGAATCTAGGGACAACTAGGAGTGGTTCTAGGAGTAACTCTAGGTGGGTGAGGGAAATAAAGATAATTACTTAATTAAAGAAATTAATTTATGGAGGAATGTAGGGGATGGGGGACACTTGTACAGAGAGGAAATTTTAGGAAATTATTTCTAAAACTTAAATTAAATGATATTTTAGGAAAGAAAGGAATGCTCGAAACTCTATAAAATAAAGGAAGGAGAAGGATGAAGGATCATCTTTTGTTTGCGTAACATTACACTGCAGAAATATCGACTTGACTGATTTACTTGTGGGAGTTGGATTACCCAGCTCGGAGAGGAGTGGTAGCTCGGCCTTGCGAGGCGAGATGGGAGCTAGACGAAACCTCTAGATAGCATGTGTGGCCCCTTTGCGGCTCGGGGGGCTAAGGGGGAAGAAGATTAGCCCTAGCATTGGCTGGGAGGTACCGATGAGGTCTCAATGGTCGGCAAGCAGGAGTTGAACGAAGAGTGGGATGATATTCGAAGTGGGCGATCAGGAAATGGTACGCCATTTTTATTTGTAGAGTAAAATGCATTAGGACTTCTGCTTGGATCTGCATATTGATTTGTAAATGGATTGGATGTTTAGATTGATAGCAGACCCCTTTTTCTTAGCCTAGCTGAATGTCTGTATGATTGATTTCCCATGGCCTTCGTCCCTGCATGACTCGACATCCCTGTGGTTGACTGTGACCCTTGCGATTGATTTGCTTTTCGTCCCTAGAACACCAGTACTCGCATGAGCAGTCGATTAGGAGCTTGATCTATGGTCGTCGCCTTAGAGTTAAAATACCTATGGATCTCAACGCCCTACTTTTCTGTGTGAGGATGGTGAAGTGAAGTATGAACTCATCTGTCTACCTCTGTTATTGTGCTTGGTCAATTGTTGTTTGTGCCCTCTTGGGATTTAGCTTGTTCATTGCTGCATTCTTTTACTATTTTTCCTTTTCACCCTGGAGTCATCGCCTACACTCTTCTTGGCCGAATGGTTATAGATAGGGGCTATGGTAGCCTGAAGCCCATCCATGCATTTTAATGGATGAGAGTTCGATTTCGTTTGTCAGATGACTAGTATTGAGCTGAGTTTTCATTTAGTTTTTGTTTATTATTTTTTAAACTGTCGATAGAATCCTTGAATTAGCATTTTGTGTGATCCTTCTGTCTAGACCCTTGAGTTCTCCCGCCTCTGTCTGCATTATATTTTTGGTTATTGGCTCTGTGTTTTAAAGGGTTGAAGGTGTTTTCATTACTGAAACATGGATCTACCAATTTACATTTAAATTGACTGTGATTCCTTATATTAATGGCCTTGGGGTCTACGTCTTGCATTTCCTTTACTGGTGTGTGTCTTGACTGAGCGATTTAATTCAGGCATATTATTAATTTAGGAATATTTTACTCCAGCATGTTTTTTTTACCCGAGATATTTATAGTAAACACCTGTGTTTACTTTTAATTGTTGGATAGGGTTAATGACCCTGCGTTACTCATTGATTTCTGGAAAGTGTTGATATTGTGCCTTTGCATATGCACCTCTATTGCTCTGCACTCACAACCTTGGCCTTGCTTGTTCATTTCCTACCAATGTGTCTGTTGGGAATTTTCGTATATGCACAAAACAAAACAAAAAAAATCGTTTCCTCTTAATATGGCACCCTTGAACTAAAGGAACCAATCCGTTACCTTCCTCATGCTCGCAGTCTTCCATTGCATGTATGAGTCTTCTGTTGTTGTTGTTCCCATACTCTCAAGTGTAAATTCACGTCCACATTCACTGTGTGGGGGTAGTCACTGCCAGTCTCCTTTTCTCAACCTTGATTCGCTCCTTCTAAATTTGGTTAGGCAGACCTGTGTTCTCATAATCACTTAGCCATGCACCCAGTAGACCCATCACACCTGAATTTAATGAGCTCTATCGAGATCTTAGGTGATCTGCCTTTTCTTTTCTGATAGTGAATTTCAGAGACACCATATATTTTTTAGCGTACTGTGTGGAAACTAGCACCTTGGCGTTTTCCTGGACGTTATACACTTAACCGAACCCATTGTATTAGCTTGGAATGGTGTGAGACTTATGTTTTCCCCTCTACAACTGTAATTTATTGTTGGAACATTTCCCCTAGGTAAGGAAGACCAGGTTCGATGCCCTGCCTGCGTTCGAATTTTGTTCCTGGAAACGCTATTCGAATTCCGTCCCTGGCAAATGGTGATCTTCCTCTTTAGAATTTAGTTGATTTTTGGAATATTAGTTGCATGTTATAACTAGCAATGTTTTTTCAATTTAGATAAAAAACAAAAAAAAAAATCTAAACCTATTCAACTTAGGAGCAACTTTCTAATTTAAAGAAACATGTTCCTTAATTACAGAATTTAGTAACTTACTCCTTTTGGTTAATGAGCTGAAACACTCCCTTATTTTGTGCCGAAAATTGTGTGCCCAAGTAATGTAAATGAGTGGAGCCCGTGCCCTTGAAAAAAAAAGAGGGATAATATAAAATAAGTATAAAACTTTAATTTCCTTGCATCTATACTCACTCCCAGTGCAATTTCTATCCCTACTTTCACTTGTCGCGATGTATGTTTCAGTGCCTTGTTAATGTTGGTAAATGCATCAATGGAATTGGTAGGTGTTAATGTAGTCAGACTAATGCTGGAATGTATTGAGTTAATATTGTCTCTATGATGTTCCTGCCATGACGTAGTTAGTATTGTTAGTAGTATAGTAATTGATAGGTCATTTATTACTTAATGCCATGTTATTAAATGCCTTGGTAATTTGCTTTGTGATAAGGGATTTTATTATTTGCTTCATTGTTATTTTAAATGGTAGCCTTCTAGTTTGAAATGGAAGCTATTGTTATCAAGATTAATGGCTAGTTAGAAGGAGTGTTGGATTAAAGATGGGTTGCATATTTCACCTTGCTAGACTGGTTGCATTTAATGTCCATTTTCTTAATGGCTCATTTATAATTTTAGTTAAGCTAGTTAGCCTACAATTGATGTTACTTATATTTTTAACCATGCCAACATTCAGATTGGCTTATTGGATTCTATTTAATGTTGATTTAGATGGCACCTTAAGACAATGTGGATGCAATATTGATGGTTTTAGTTATCGCTTCTTGCGCGATGGATTGCATATCGTGAATGATAGTCATAGATGTTGGGTTTCTTACGCATCGGGATTTATGTAGTAGATGGTGGTTCTAGATAATTAGTTTTTCCATCTAGTTTATTTTTGGTTGATGGCCTTAAACTTATTTATTTCTTGCGCACCTGAAAACTAAGGTTTTGCATCACATATTGCAAATGTTAGATTTTACTTCTTGCATACAAGGGAATGTGAATGTAATGTATTTTATACGGTTATTTACTTCTTGCATCATCAAAATTTATTGTAACCATTCCGAGTGTAAGAGTGTTTAATGTGCGACCTTATATAAATAACATAGTTTTCATTTTGAGTGTAAATGAAGTGTTCCAATGTCTACCTTATGCAAAATAATTTAAAGGGATGACTTTAAATATTCTTGAAAGATTTATAGAATTGATTATTGTGGGGTGAAGTGTCCTAGATGATCTTGATGTTGTCTTTTAGCTTGTCAGCTTGGAATTGTACTATTGGGGTGGGATGTAGACACCTCTATGTTCCTCAGAACAGTCGCTAGCCCTGAGACCTTAAATGGTCAAAATCGATGGGAACCTAGGCTTGAGCGTTGCTTATGTGTCCTAGAGGTCCTAACCGTTGTAGGGTAGCATGGGCGGGTAGTCAGTCTTATTTATGTTTGTTGATTGTCGTTCCTTGCGTCCTGATACTTGTTGTGCCTGTTAGGCGGTTATGTATTGTTGCGTGAGTTTCATGCGTTGTGTCATCGTTGTGTTGGGACATAGAGTATAATATCTTTATTACCCTTGTATGCACGCACACACAAAAAAAAAAATTGCACTTGTTATGAGAGGTTGATGTCGTGACAAACGAGAGGTTTGTTACATATGGTATCAGAGCGGGTTCAACCTGCGACTTGGGATCGCTACAACTTTCATTGATATGATTGATTATACTGTTGTTGATTGAGTTGACTTGTGTGTGTGCAGGTAATCATGGTTAGATGATGTTGCGAAGGCAGACAACAGGGTGCTAGGGGAGGAGGTGCGACACCTCCAGTAGCATCCATGCCTGAGGGGTCTAAACCCCAGGGAGACAAGTAGGTCCTCGGACAGGAGAAAATAGCAGTTGGTGATGTGGTCAGAATGATGAGATCTTTTCAGCACATGTCCAAGGCATTGATCAACCGTTTGGACAGAGATGAGGCCAGGGCACCGACACCCACTGAGGATCCACCGCGTGCCTCGGTCAGTACTGGTAGCGTTCACCATGAACTTGAGAAGGTCAAATTTCCTGAGTTCTTTGGTGCCCCAAACGGCGCAGCCGCCGAGGGATGGTTGGAGAACATGGCTATGTGCTTCACACTTCACGATTACACCTCCAACATGAAGGTTTGCATGGCGGTATTTCAACTGAAGGGGAGCGCTCTTCTATGGTGGAAGATGCTCCTACCATAGCTGAACATGGTCGTCGAAGATGTGTCATGGGAATTGTTCGAGGAATGGTTCCGAGAGAGGTACCTTTCAGAAGAATTCATTAAGCATCAGCTCAATGAGTTCAACGCCTTATGAAAGGGAGGTCGAACGGTGTGCGAGTACGAGGCCCATTTTATGGAGATTCTTCGGTATGCTCCGCACCTTAACACTAAGAAACTTAAGGTCAACAGGTTTGTGTTTGGCCTTAACGACGGCCTACGTGCAAAGGTTAGGATTTTGATGCCTCAAACCTTACATGATGCCATCCAGAAGGCCCTCATAGTGTAGGAGGAGCTTATCAATGGGTTCAGACCAGGACTCTAGCGAGACCAGAAGGGAAAGTTTCATCTGGAGCACAGCAACATCAGAGACCAACAAGACATACGCTGGGATATCGTGGCTTCCAGAGGGGATCCTCTTTCACTACACCTCGGTGACCAACGCCTTAGCCGCAGACACCTTATCGGGGACCATAGCATCAATAGCAGCGTCGCCCGCAGCAGCAGTAGTTTAGGCCTGTTTAGCAGAACAGACCAGGATTCCAGGCCGATGGGCCATCATATTCTACTTCAGGTACCAGGACTACTGGGCCGAAGAAGGGGTGTTGGACATGTGGGGAGCCACACTACCAGCGCAACTTCCCTGTGGAGAAAACCAGAGCATCAGGATCAGTCGGACCCACTACCGTGGGAGATATGGGCAAGACCCATCAGATTCATGCAGTGGTGAATAACCGCCAGGCAGAGAACCAATCGACTATGATCAAGATGACAGGTACCGTCGCTGACTAGACCCTTACTATTTTGATAGATCTTGGTGCTACCAAGAGTTTCATTTCTGTTGCAACGCTAAAAAGGATTAAGGTAAAGGCAGTCGAACAGGACGCGTTTAGCTTCGTGGAGATGGATTCAAGAGCCAAACAGAAGGTTGGAGGAAAGGTTATGGGTTGTGTCCTTAACCTGGGAGAGTTTGTCACAAGGGCCAACCTGTACATCATGATCCTAGGATCTTATGATGTCGTGATTGGTATGGACTAGTTGGAATCGCATGAGGCGATACTCAACTGTAAGACAAAACGGTTGAGCTTGATCGATGACAAGGGACAGAGACGTGTGATTATAGGATGGAACCAGGGATTTTCCCTAAGGTTCATCTATTCCTTACAGCTACGGAAGAGTATGCGCAAGGGGTGTGAGATTTATGCGATCCTTGCATTAAACAAGAAGGGAGTAGCAGAAGGTCTAGAACACCTTCCAGTGGTGAGAGAGTTTGTGGACGTGTTTCCAGAGGAGTTACCTGGGATGCCGCCAGAGAGGGAGTTGGAGTTTACCATAGACCTAACACCAGGGACTGAACCGATAGCAAGAATTCCTTATCGGATGTCGACCTCGGAGCTACAAGAGTTGAAAATGCAACTGAAAGAGTTGTTGGACTTGGGACGGATACATCCTAGTGTGTCACTGTGGGGTGCACCTGTTATTTTCATACAAAATAAGGACGGATCGTGGAGGCTTTGTATTGAATACCATCAACCGAACAAGGCCACGATCAAGAATCAATATTCATTGCCGAGAATTGATGATTTGTTCGATCAAATGAAGGGTGTGACAGTGTTCTCCAAGATCGATTTGTGATCAGGGTATCACCAGTTACAGATCAAGGAGGATGATGTCCCTAAGACCACCTTTAAGACGAGGTTTGGACATTACGATTTTACTATTTTACTATTTGGATTGACAAACGCCCCTGGGGTATTTATGAGTTTGATGAATGGGGTGTTCTGCGAGTACTTGGACAAGTTCGTCCAAGTATTCATTGATGATATTTTGATTTACTCTCGGATGACAAAGGAGCATGACAAGCACTTGCGCTTGGTACTACAATGTCTGCGAGAGCACAAATTGAATGGGAAGTTGTCCAAATGCTCTTTTTACCAATCGAAGATTCAATACTTGGGGCATGTCATCTTCGGCGAAGGAATCACCGTGGATCTAGAAAAGGTCAAGGCTATTATGGAATGGCCTGCACTGACGAATGTCTCGGAAGTGCGTAGATTCATGGGTTTAGCAGGATACTATAGACGGTTCGTCGAGGGATTTTCAAAGATAGCAAATCGGATCACGAAGTTGCAAAAGAAGAACAAGAAGTTTGTTTGGACCAAAAAATGTGCAGAAGCATTTCGGAGGCTCAAGGAATTGTTGACAACCGCACCGATACTAAAGGTCCCAGATATGGACGCATATTTCTTGGTATGCACTGATGCATCCAAGGAAGGCTTAGGCAGAGTGTTGATGCAAGACAGACGAGTGATTGCTTACATTTTGAAGAAAATTAGAAGGCATGAGGAGAACTACACGACGCATGACTTGGAGTTGTTAGCCATTGTATATTCCTTGAAGGTTTGGAGACACTACCTCATTAGACAAAAATTTGAACTAAAGACTGATCATTGTGGACTACAACACATATTTACACAAAGTGACCTGAACAGGTGACAATGACATTGGTCGGAATTGCTTAGCAAGTACGATTTCGAGATTACTTACATAAAAGGGACAGTGAACAGGGTGGCAAATGCATTGAGTTGGAGACCACGCATATTTTTGGTGTTTCCTCTTCAGACGAATCTACATGAAAAGATTCTAACTTTACATCGTAACGATGACTAGTACAAGGAAGTCGAGGGTTTTATCAGACAAAACACAATGATGGTACCACGATTTGATGGATTTTCATTTGATAGCGATGGCTTATTTAGGTTTAAAAATCAAATCTACATACCGCCAAATGATGAGTTGAGGATGTTGATCCTGAGTGAGGCTCATAGAGCAGTTTACATGGCTCACCCGGGAGTCACGAAGATGAGGGCAGATCTTAAACCCTTATTCTTTTGGAAGGGAATGAAGGTCGACATAGTCAACTATGTGGCCAGATGTTTAGAATGTCAGTAGGTAAAGGCTGAACATAGACACCCAACAGGATTACTATAGCCACATGCTATTCCAGAATCGAAATGGGAAGTTATTTCGATGGATTTTATTGTTGGATTGCCACTGATGGCAAGGAGGCATGACTCGATTTTCGTAGTAGTAGACACTCTGACGAAGAGTGCTCACTTTATTCCTATGCGTATGATGTATCAGGCACATGACATAGCTAGAGTTTTCATTAGTGAGATCGTGAGGCTGCATGGTGTGCCTAAGAGGATTATATTCGATTGAGGATCGGTGTTTACTGGACGATTTTGGATGAGTTTCCAAGAGGCCTTGGGAACCCAACTTAACTTTAGTACTGCGTACCACCCGGAGACTGATGGGAAGACCAAACGAGTGAACCAGACCTTGGAGGACATGTTGTGCATGTACATGATGGACCAACAAAAGCGTTGGGAAGAATTCTTGCCTCTAGTAGAGTTCACTTACAACAACAGTTACCAAAGCACCATTAAAATGGCGCATTTCGAGTTTCTTTATGGGCGACCATGTCGGACGCCTTTGAGTTGGCATTGGCTTGAGGATAGGGTCTTGGTGGGACCGGAAGCGATCCAAGAAATGGAAGAGCAAATGCAAACAATAAGAAAAAGGATTAAAGAAGCGCATGATCGACAGAAGAGTTATGTCGATGCGCACCGTGTCGACCGTAGTTACTAGGTCGACGATCGAGTCTTCTTGCGGGTTAAATCGCATAAGAGTTCGATCAAGTTTGGGAAGGGAGCTAAACTATCATATAGGTTCGTGGGCCCTTTCGAGATTGTGGAGAGAAAGGGGCCCGTGACCTATCGACTAGCCTTGCCTAATTCTTTGAGGCGTATGCACGATGTTTTTCATGTATCTGTATTGAGACATTATATTAGTGATCCTACACATGTTATTGACATGAGTTCCTTGCAGGTATCGGATGAGGGAGCATTGACAATTGAGCCGATCTGCATCTTGGATCATCGCGTTCGACAGCTACGACGTTGAACGGTAGATCAGGTCAAGGTCCAGTGGGACAATTATAGTTTGCACTCGGTGACCTGGGAGGATGCATATGATATGCGCCAGTAGTTCCCTTTTTTGTTTGATGGATAGACATATGATACTGTGATACACTTTATTTAGCATTTATACTGTGAAAACTTCGGGACGAAGTTTAGACCAAGAGGGGGTGTATGTAACATCCCACTCTGGTGCACTGAGAAAACTTATTCTTTAAGAACACTTGCTCGCAAGTGATCCATATTATTATGCTATTAAAACATTTGACTTTGATTATGATGCATTATGGGTAGATGACATGTTGTTTTACTACATTAACTTAGACAGGTGTTATTGACTCAGTTTTACTGAGGGTGTAGGGTTTTGGATCTTGAGAATGCAGAGGCATCGATGGAACCCCTTGGACTCTGGATCGAGTCAGGGACTGTGCCATTGGGGTTTGATTATTGTACTGTGATATTAGTGCATCTGACTAGATGATATGATGTGGATATGTTCTGAAATAATTTGTTGATGATGCAGGCTGAAAATAGCTTGTCAACCAGACTCACATATGGAGTAAAGGGGTCACACATGACTACTAGAGATGTTGAGGGAGAGGTGTGGACAACAGCCCTGCCACAGCCTACTAGCACTCCCTCCATGGCTCGAATTGTAGGTTAACGATTACCTAGTTTGAGAGGACCCACGATGCCGTGAGGGAAGACTGCAACAGTCGCTCACGATGATTCTAAGGGGCGCGCAATAAGGTGGGGGCCTTATTCCTTAGAGGCCTTTAGTCTCCCACAAGTTGACCTGGTGGAGTGTTGACTCCAGGGGTTATTGATGTCTACCAATTAGTCAAGAGGTGAGTGGCACCCTTGGAGCACGTAGTGTGTCCTGAAGGGCACGTCGTGCAAAGGAATAGATGAGGCGAGTGGCACCCTTGGAGCACGTAGTGCGTCCTGAAGGGCATGTCGCGTTGATGATGATAGAGGAATGAACCTAGATGGCCCTAAGAAAAATAACATGTTAAGAAATTTTAAAATGATTTCCCTAATTAAATGTCACCCAGTACAAAATCTAAGTTCTAAGTCTAAAAACTATGCTAGGGGTAAAAATTTGTCTACCTAAAAAAATAAAAATAAATAAATAGATAAAATAAAATAAAACACTAAAATTTAAAATAAAAACCACTGAAGTAATAATTATGGTCTTCATAAAATTTTGTAACATGAAGGGAGTAAGAAATTAAATTATTCATAAGAAATAAAATATGTGGATACAAAAAGTAAAGAGGGAATTAATTATTTTATCATTTGATAATTTAAAAAGATACTAAATTAACGATAAAAGGGAAAAGGAGTTATATTCCACACCTACCTTTCAAGTTCTAAGTAAAAGGGGAAAGAGGGAAAATTAAAAAAAATAGGAAACTAGGGAAAGGAGGTAACATAAAAAGGAAAAAGGGGAACTTAAGGAAAAAAGAGGGAAGTCAACTTAGTAAAGAATCTACATTTAAGAGCTTTCTAATTTTTAAACTGAATTAGCAATTTCATAATAGGGAAAGCCTTTAAAACCTGTAAGGGAATCTAGGGACACCTAGGAGTGATTCTAGGAGTAACTCTAGGTGGGTGAGGGAAATAAAGATAATTACTTAATTAAATAAATTAATTTATGGAGGAATGTAGGGGATGGGGGGCACTTGTACGAAGAAGAAATTTTAGGAAATTATTTCTAAAACTTTAATTAAATGATATTTTAGGAAAGAAAGGAATGCTCGAAACTCTATAAAATAAAGGAAGGAGAAGAATGAAGGATCATCTTTTGTTTGCGTAACGTTATGCTTGAGAAATATCAACTTGACTAATTTACTTGTGGGAGTTGGGTTACCCAACTCGGACAGGAGTGGTAGCTCAACCTTGCAAGGTGAGCTGGGAGCGAGACGAAACGTCTGGATAGCATGTGTGGCCCCTTTTCGGCTCAGGAGGCTAAGGGGGAAGAAGAGTACCCCTAGCATTGGCTGGGAGGTACCGGTGAGGTCTCAACGGTCAGCGAGCAGGAGTTGCATGGAGCGCGGGACGACATTCGAAGCGGGCGATCAGGCAACGATACACCATTTTTATTTGTAGAGTAAAATGAATTAGGACTTATGCTTGGATCTGCATGTTGATTTGTAAATGGATTGGATGTTTAGATTGATAGCGGACCCCTTTTTCTTAGCCTAGATGATTGTCTGGATGATTGATTTCCCATGGACTTCGTCCCTACATGACTCGACAGCCCTGTGGTTGACTGTGACCCTTGCAATTGATTTTCTTTTTGTCCCTAGCACGCCAGTCCTTGCCTGAGCAGTCGGCCAGGAGCTTGATCTTTGGTCGTCGCCTTAGCGTTAAAAGACCTATGGATCTCAACGCCCTTCTTTTATGTGCGAGGATGGTGAAGTGAAGGATGAACTCATCTGTCTACCTCTGTTATTGTCCTTGGTCGATTGTTGTTTGTGCCCTCTTGGGACTTAGCTTGTTCATTGCTGCATTCTTTTACTGTTTTTCCTTTTCACCCTAGAGTCATCACCTACACTCTTCTTGGCCGAATGGTTATAGATAGGAGCTATGGTAGCCTAAAGCCCATCCAGGCATTTTAATGGATGAGAGTTTGATTTCTTTTGTCAGATGACTAGTATTGAGCCAAGTTTTCATTTAGTTTTTGTTTATTATTTTTTAAACTGCCGATAGAATCCTTGAATTAGCATTTCGTGTGATCCTTCTGTCTAGACCCTTGAGTTCTCCCGCCTCTATCTGTGTTATATTTCTAGTTATTGGCTCTATGTTTTAAAGGGTTGAAGGCGTTTTCTTTACTGAAACATGGCTTTGCCCTTTTACATTTAAATTGACTATGATTCCTTATATTAATGGCCTTGGGGTCTGCGTCCTGCATTTCCTTTACTGGTGTGTGTCTTGATTGAGTGATTTAATCCAGGAATATTTTCCTCTAGCATTTTTTGTTTACCCGAGATCTTTATAGTAAACACCTGTGTTTAATTTTAATTGTCGGACAGGGTTAATGACCTTGCGTTACTCATTAATTTCTGGATAGTGTTGATCTTGGGCCTTTGCATATGCACCTCCATTGCTCTGCGCTCACAACCTTGGCCTGCTTGTTCGCTGCCTACCAATGTGTCTCTTGGGCATTTTCATATCTGCACAAAACAAAAAACAAAAAAAATGTTTCCTCTTAATATGGCGCCCTCGAACTAAAGGAACCAATATGTTACCTTCCTCGTGTTCACAGCCTTCCATTGCATGTATGAGTCTTTTGTTGTTGTTGTTCCCATACTCTCAGGCATAAATTCATGTCCACATTCACTGTGTGGGGGTAGTTGCTTCCAGTCTCCTTTTCTCAACCTTGATTCACTCCTTCTGAATTCGGTTATGCAAACCTATGTTCTCAGAAGCCCTTAGCCATGTGCCCAGTAGACCCATCACACCTAAATTTAATGAATTTTGTCGATATCTTAGGCGATCTGCCTTTGCTTTTCTGACACCATATATTTTTCAGCATACTGTGTGGAAACTAGCACCTTGGCATTTTCCTTGATGTTGTTATACACTTAACCGAACCCGTTGTGTTAGCTTGGAATGGTGGGAGACTTTTGTTTTTCCCTCTACAACCGTAATTTATTGTTGGAACATTTCCCCTGGGTAAGGAAGACCAGGTTCGACGCCTTTCTTGCATTTGAATTCCATCCCTGGAAAATGATGATCTTCCTCTTTAGAATTTAGTTGATTTTTGGAATATTAGTTACAAGTTATAACTAACAATGTTTTTGCAATTTAGATAAGAAACAAAAAAAAAAAAATCTAATCCTTCAATTCAACTTAGGAGCAACTTTCTAATTTAAAGAAATATGTTCCTTAATTACAGAATTTAGTAACTTACTCCTTTTGGTTAATGAGCTGAAACACTCCCTTATTTTATGCCGAAAATTGTGTGCCCAGGTATTGTAAATGAGTGGAGCCCGTGCCCTTGAAAAAAAAAGAGGGATAGTATAAAATAAGTATAAAACTTTAATTTCCTTGCAGCTATACTCACTCCCAGTGCAATTTCTGTCCCTACTTGTACTTGTCGCGATGTATTTTTCAACGCCTTATTAATGTTGGTAAATGCATCAATGGAATTGGTAGGTGTTAATGCAGTCATACTAATGCTAGAATGTATTGAGTTAATATTGTCTCCATGATGTTCCTTCCATGACGTAGTTAGTATTATTAGTAGTATAATAATTGATAGGTTGTTTATTATTTAATGCCATGTTCTTAAATTCCTTGGTAATCTTCTTTGTGATAAGGGCTTTGATTATGTTCTTCATTGTTATTTTAAATGGTAGCCTTCTAGTTTGAAATGGAAGCTATTGTTATCAAGATTAATGGCTAGTTAGAAGGAGTGTTGGATTAAAGATGGGTTGCATATTTCACCTTGCTAGACTGGTTTCATTTAATGTCCATTTGGTTAATGGCTCATTTATAATTTTAGTCAAGCTAGTTAGCCTACAATTGATGTTACTTATATTTTTAACCATGCCGAAGTTCAGACTGGCTTATTGGATTCTATTTAATGTGTATTTAGATGGAACCTTAAGACAATGTGGATGCAATATTGATGGTTTTAGTTCTCACTTCTTGCGCAATGGATTGTATGTTGTGAATGATAGTCATAGATGTTGGGTTTCTTACGCATCGAGATTTATGTAGTAGATGGTGGTTCTAGATAATTAGTTTTTCCATCTAGTTTATTTTTGGTTGATGGTCTTAAACTTATTTATTTCTTGTGCACCTAAAAACTAAGGTTTTGCATGATGTATTGCAAATGTTAGATTTTACTTCTTGTGCACAAGGGAATGTCAATGTACTATTGGGGTGGGATGTAGACACCTCCATGTTTCTCAGAACAGTCGCTAGCCCTGAGACCTTAAATGGTCAAAATCGATGGGAACCTGGGCTTGAGCGTTGCTTATGTGTCCTGGAGGTCCTAACCATTGCAGGGTAGGACGGGCGGGTAGTCAGTCTTATTTATGTATGTTGATTCTCGTTCCTTGCGTCCTGATACTTGTTGTGCCTGTTAGGATGTTATGTGTTGTTGCGTGAGTTGCATGCGTTGTGTCGTCGTCGTGTTACGACGCAGAGTATAACATATTTATTACCCTTGTACCCATGCACAAACACACAAAAAAAATTGCACTTGTTATGAGAGGTTGATGTCGTGACGAACGTGAGGTTTGTTACATCTACAGAAGAAAAAAAAATTGGAAAAGGAGGAGATGTGTACCTATATTTATCAAGCACACATGTAGATCATGAGGCATGGTTGGTTGACTCAGGTGCTTCCTTTCATATGACTCCTCACGGGGAGTAGTTTTTTGAATATGAAAGGTATGATCTAGGTGATTTTTTCCTAGGTGATGACTCAATAACGAAAGATCACAGGATGAGGAAAATTCAAGTTGAAGCTCATGGAGGAAGGAATTAAAACACTCCTTGGTGTTCTTCACATCCCAGGATTGACCAAAAATTTGATTTATGTAAGAAAAATAGATGATGCAGGGGTAAAAACAATGTTTGAGAAAGAAACCTATAGCATGGTTCGAGTTACAATGGTGTTTCTGAAGGGAGTTCAATGTGGAACTATGTATAAGTTGCAAGGAAACACTACTATTGATGGGTGCAATAGTTCCATTGTTCCTGATATAGGATTTTGATAAGAAAAAATATTACAGTCTCTAGAGAAAAGGCTATGTTGTGGCATCAAATACTGGTGAAGATCGAAGAAAAGGCCCTTCAAATACTGCACGAGAAAGGTATGGTTGAAGGTATTTATAACTTCTCTCTGGATTTCTATTTTTGTGAGCATTGCGTATATGGGAAGTAGAATCATGTAAGATTCCCCTCTAGTGCAATGATGCCAAAGGGAATTTCACAGTTGGTGCATAATGATGTGTTTGGACCTATGTCGATTCCATCACTAGGAAAATATATGTACCATGTCTCATTTATAGATGAATTCTCGAGGAATACATGGAGATGTTTCCTCAGGAAGAAATCTGAAGTCTTTGATAGGTTTAAAGAGTTTAAGGCTCTTGTGGAGAATCAAATAGAGAAGAGAATTAATGTGTTTAGAATGAATAATGGCGAATAATTCTGTAGAAATGAATTCGAAGAATTCTGTAAAAAGTGTGGTATAACAAGGAATACTAATACTCCATATACACCTTAGTAGAATAGAGTTGTGGAAAGGATGAATAAGACAAAAATGGAGCAAAGAAGATCACTATGTGTATTTCAAATTAATCGGTGATCAACCTATTTATTTGGTCTTGTATGTGGATGATATGTTGTTGGTAGGAAATGACAAGGAGATTATCTAGGATGTGAAAAATCCATTGTTCTCTAAGTTTGACATGAAGGATCTTGGTGTTTCAAATTTAATTTTTGACATGGAAATTAAAAGAGATCGGGAAAATGTGAAACTATGGTTAATCAGAGGAAATATGTTGAGATAACAGTGCATAGGTTTGAAATTCAGGAATGTAAACCGATCAATGTTCCTATTCCTATAGGTGTAAATTTATATGTGGATCAGTGTCCCATGACACATGAAGAGGAAGAGGACATGTCTCGTGTTCCATTTTCTAGTGTGGTTGACACTTTGATGTATGTAATGGTATATACTAGACCAGACATTACACATGTAGTGAGATTTTTGAGCAATTATATGTCAAAACGAGGGAAGGAGTATTGTACATCAATAAACAAGGGTTTTAGGTATTTGAGTGGCACTACTAGTTATGGATTGTGCTACCAAGGATCACAAAAGATAATCAAGTTGGCATGTGTTTAACCTATTTGGAGGAGCAATCATTTGGATGAGCAAAAGACAATTTGTAGTGGCACTCTCGACTACAGAAGTTGAATACATGGTAGCCACTTATGAAAGCAAGGAACCAATATGGTTACAGAGATTATGTTCAAGTATTGGGTTGGTACAATAAGTTGTAAGGATAGATTGTGAGAGTTAGAGTGCAATCTTTCTTTTGAAGAACTTGACTTATCAAATTCAAATAAAAAACATATTAATGTTCAATATCACTTTGTGAGAGACATGGCTAAAGAAAATATGGTGTTGTGGATGAAGGTGGACACTTTGAATAATTTTGTAGATTCATTAACAAAATCTATGAGCAATGAGAAGTTCTCTTGGTGTAGAGGATCTATGGACATTGTTGCCCTGGATTGTTGACTGTGTAACCATGTAACTGTGTAACCATGTAACCCCCTGTATGCAAAGAAAAAAATAATTGGGAGAATGTCGAGTATATGTGTTATATTATTTGCACAACTAGACCTACTAGTTTTTTGGCACACGGTTTTCGTCGATGGTTTTCTAATTCTGGTTAAGGAAATAGGGTTGTTGACTAATATGACTCAATGGAATAGGGGTTTTGAATATAATATTAGAGGTTCTCCTCTAATATTGTTGTTGGTTTTCCCGTTTTGGGTTTCTAGGGTAAAGTATCTTTGTAATGTGTGTGTGTGCCATTGTGTCTTTTTTGTTTTTATTAAGAATCTATTTGCAATAATTTACAAGGTTAAAATCTACAAATATAACATGAATACATCTTTATCAAAGGAAATTATATAATGAGATATGTTATCAAACTTACTTTTAACTTTTAAGTAGTTGCATGCCACTACAACAAAGTTTTCACTTGGAGAGAATTGATCTTTCTATGTGTATGATAGATTAAGAGTTAATATGGATATATGCTAGTAGAAAAAAGCTTCAATGTACACCATAAATAAAATATTTCAATATTATCTTTATATGAAATATCAATATATAGATAAGTAGGAACTATAAATTGAATGGGTACATTGATTTCAACTCTACATTCAAAAATATTTTGATTCAACAATTTTTAATGATACAATGCAAAATAATATAATGCATTGATTTTAATGATGAGTTAAGTGGATTTAGAAAGAACAAGTTCTCTTTGTTTAAACAACTATTAAGTGAAGGTATCTATATTAAAATAATAAAGGTGAGGTTAAATTACATTACATATTGATATTAAAGAACATGTAATAAGATGCAAACATAAATGTGAGAAACATAATGGAAAAACTGCTATAATAATAAAATGAATATGATTAGAATGACAATAAAATCAGAAATAAAATAAAATTGCCACAAATATCAAACAATAAAATATAAAATGTGAAGAGAATGAATGTCATGAACAATAGTATAAAAAGGAAATTATATGATGTGATGTATTATTCACTTTAGTTTTATTTTATAAATCCATTTTAACTAATGATTTATTAATTATAAGTAGAGGGGTTAAATCCTTCCAAATAGAAATCCTTACTCAATTTTTTTCAATTTACAAAACAATTTCATCTTAAGAGATTTGATCCATCTAAACTCATAATAAATATAAAATTAAATGTTTTTTTATCTATATTTAAAAACAACTTTTGTACATGAAACTTGTTTCCTGAACCTACACATGTCAATCTATCTATGCCTAAGTTTTCCAGCTTTGTTATTTATTTGTGAAATAACATAGCTATCTATAGATAGGGAGTGGGCTAACTCCTGAACAATCTTTCCTTTGGAGTTGCTTTTCCAGCAGGTTCTGGGTGACCCGTTTTTAAATTTCCAGCCAATCCAGAATTTTGATTGATTTTTGTGAGCATCTGGATTGATTTAAAATGGAACAAAACCCATACAGTAAGATTAAAATACATTAAACTTTAATTCATACTAAACTCAAACTACACCTGAAAATCTGACCTGATTCTAACCCTTCTTTTTTTTTTTACTGAAAAACGAGTCTATTTGCTCTGAGTTAAAGTACTCCCTATAGATAGCGTACTCCCTATAGATAGAGGGAGGCAAATAGCGCAGTCGCAATGCTATTAACGAGATGATTCTCGTTGAGTCTTATCTTCTATCGGCGTTACAGAATTTTCGGATACTTGCTTAGAAACTTGATGACACAATTTGATACGTTTGTTCAATTCAAATCCCGTCATGAAAGAGCTCAAAAGTATGTGTGGCTTACAGTTGTCATCTGCTCAAATTTCCTGTTACCAGTTTGACTCCAACTGTACATTATCATATTTAGTCCAGGGGAATCATAGGTAAATCAATCACATCAATGGACTTCCACAACTTGTAGCCAATCGAGATCATATAGTGTAAAATTTCACAGACAGCAAGTAGGCATAGGATGCCTTATCACCAGGAAGAGAAAAAGAACATTTTCAACTTGACAAAAGACAAGATTTTTGGGAGAAGTCCAGCGCAGATAGGTTTTAATAAAACATTTCATGTGAAAGCGAGTAAAATAATCAGTGTTTACAGACAAGATTCATCTTCATACATATATACATATACTAACTGTAATTATTATTGTACCAGAAGAAGTAAAAGTCTCAACAAATCACAAGCGAGCTATGATCTACATATGAACACAAATAACCTAAAAGTGATAGAGCTGTTTATACATATAATTATCCAGTTGAATACACAATCTTCCACATGAATACACACACTATCGTTGTAACATCAGAACGTGGAGGCACCATAGCCGGCCATAAGATTATTGAATGGAATAGTAGAACTGTACACGTTTTCATGGTAACTGTAATATGTGGAAGGAGTACTACGGAAGTAAGCTGATCCCAGAATAATCCTCTGCATAAACAAACAGAGGGTGCGAGCTAAAGCAGAGAGTTGCTGAAGCATTAACGGTATGTTCCTGCTTGAAGGAATGCATAACACCATCGAAGAGAGGATGTCCTCCAACACGCCCAACATATTACAAATAATATAACTTGCGATGAAATGAGCGCTTACAATCCTTCAGATATGTATCTATTGGGCAGGAGAAACGAAATACCGGTAGAGCTCCGCTATTCAAAGCTAAACTGCTGAAATTGGAACGCTGATGCCAAAAAACTATGGATGGAATTGAATTGTATGGGAAATCGGAAATAGTCGAACCATTTCCTCGCTACAAATAATCGACCAAACTAATGGCTTGATTTTCCGCCCCAAAAAGCTCTTAGTCAATTACCTCTCTGGCCTCATTTCTTCACCAAGGAGGTCTGGTTTTTATAATACCCTAAATTCTAATTAACCTAAACATGAGCCATCTGTCTCCCAAGGTTTTCGTCGCTGTCAAACGTCGAAACCGCTATTTTTTTATGACTAACGTACCCACTCCCACACAGTGCTCCCCGAGATTGGACTTTTTATGTCATAGCATAGTATATAGAATGTGATTGATGGGAAATTCTTCCATTGCCACTGGCACGTTCCAACTTTTAAATCGGCGTAAATATAGTTGCGTGAAATCATATATTCGAGAAGACAAACAGTCTTCAAAGATTTTTCGAACTCTCGGATAAGAAAGTTCCTTTCTCTATAACATCTTTTCAAGGATTCCTTGTCCAAATTAAAGATCTTACAGATACCAGTCGCGTTATTCGCGGGAGGTGTTTCGAATGCGCTTGTAACCCCACAAAAAGCATTTTCATTGTTTTTCCTAAACCCGAGATCGCGAGAACGCTTACCGTTGAAAGAGTATCTTGGATATATATATATATATATATATATATATATATATATATATATATAAATTAATTTTATACGAAAATTAAATTATTTTATTTTTATGATGAGGTTGATCTGTTATATGTATATATTTATTTAACTCAAGTGTTTATATCATATTATTGTGTGTAGAAATATATTTTACAATTAAAAATGATTATGATGAGGTTGATCTGTTATATTTATATATTTATTTAACTCAAGTGTTTATACCATATTATTGTGTGGAGAAATATATTTTACAATTAAATATGAGGGATGTTTAATTCTTTCTAAGATATATAATATTTAAAAAATATTCATTAAGAATATATATATGTAAAATGTATTTAAAAATAAAATATTTATTGTCTATTTTATTAATTAAAATATTTGAGTATTAACTTTAAATATTTTATATGATATAAGAGTTAATTGAAAATTTGTATTATATAGATAATTGGTTTTTTATAACTCAATGTATAAGAGATGTGTAATTTTTTTCATGTTCGTAAAATTTTAAAAATAAATTAATAACTAAAAAAATTTCAATACCTCACATAAATGAAATATTTTGATATCCCTTTCATTTAAATATTTCAATATCAATATATATATATATATATATATATATATATAATGAAAAAGATGTATAATTAAGCTATTCATCATGAAGTTGATATGGATAAAATATTTCAATATCAACTTTATATGAAATACTAATATTTTAATAATAATTCCATTATGAAATGATTTGGTATATTGATTTGAACTAATTTGATTCATTATTTTTTAGTGATATATTACAATATAATTTAATGCATTGATTTCAATGATAGTAAGCTTTTAAATGAACAACTTGCATCCATTTAAAAAACTATTGAGTGAAGGTATCAATATTAGTATGTTAAAGGTGGAGTGAATTATATTAAGCATTAATATCAAATAACATAGAACAAAATGCAAATAGAAATTTGAGAAACATAATGTCAAAAAACAAAAGATAATAAAATACAAATAAAATGAATATGATTAGATTATAATTAAATACACAAATAAAATGCCCCAAGTATTAAAAATGCAAAGTAAATATAATGAATGTCAACACAATAAACACATATTTTTAGAGGTAAATATATGATGAACACTTATTATTAAAGGAAATTATATAATGAGAATTATTATCAAACTTGGTACTAAATTTTTAAGAAATTGCTATCCAACTTAATTAGAGGCATCAAATACCTGGATGTACACAACATTTCCTATATATATATTACCTTAAGGGATTTGATCTTTCTTGGCACATGCTAGATATGGTGTTAACATGAATATGTTCTATTTAAGAAAAAATAAAACAAAATTTAATTTCAGTGGGAGAGGAGGATATGTCTTACAATCCATCCAAAATCCCGTTTCTCAATATTATTTCATGAGAAGTGTTGTTTATTTGCTTTGATCTAATTCATCTAGTTATTTAACTCTACATATATGAATATAGGGTATGTATACTTCCCTATACTTTAGTAGTCAAACCTCTTATACACCAATTTGATGTCTAACTTCTTAGTGGCCTTATTATTATTATTAAATTAACTCGCTTCATCATTTATTTATGATATTTGTTTTACTTTAAATGTGTTGTACTATAATTATTTTTTGGATTATTTTTTAAAATGAAGTCCATTATTTTTGAACAAATATGATGATGTGGTGTTTTGTGTAATATAATTATTTTTTCCATTATTTTTTATAAAGAGGTCCATTATTTTTGAAAAAAAATGATGGTATGGTGTTTTATGTAGAAAAATGTTCAAAATCTTTCACAAGGCCCCTCAACTTGTTATCCATTCCGTTTAGTGGATACATTAAGGTAACCTTGAATTCACTCTAGTAATATAAATATCCAATGATTTTTCATGTGGTTTCCACTTGAAAATTGTCAAAGTCATAACATTACCATAATGTTCACACATAGACTTCAAAAGAATAGCATTTAGAGATAGGAAGTTTGTTATCATGCAATTCACTCTAGTGCTATAAATATGCAATGATTTTTCATGGTGGTTTCCATCTTGGAAATGTTCACACATAGACTTTAGAATAATAGCATTAAGATATAGGAAGTTTGTTATCATGTAATTCACTCTATTGCTATAAATATGCAATGACTTTTCATGGTGGTTTCCATTTGGAAATTGTCAAAATCATAACAATATCATAATGTTCACACATGGACTTTAGAAGAGGAGCATTAAGAGATATGAAGTTTGTTATTATGGTATTGGTTAAAAAAATACAATTATTTACATTTGATTTTGATTATAAATATTAATAAAGTAATTTCAATTTATGTTATTTTATTTAGTTATTTTTTATTTAGTTTTGTTTAGATTTGATTTTGATTATGAATAACTATCTAGTAATTTCAAATTATATTATTTTATTTGATCATTTGTTATTTAATTATATTATAATTTAATTTTAATATTTTTTATTTAACTATGTTTTTATTTAAATTTTAATTATAATTTTTTTATATTATAATTTTTAAATTTATTTTTTATATGTATTTATATTAAAAATATATTTTCCATATCTTGATTCCATTATTTGGATTGACTATTAATTTACGAATCAAAATGATTCGCCTAATTTTATGTGAAGGACAATGATAACAATATTGTAACATCAAGAGATTCATGCTGGATAAACAAGGGTGAATCTCAAATTTCAGCGTTGTTGGGTGAATTACATATTAATATCAAATCAGAAGCAATAAGATCTAAATATAAATCTAAGAAAAATAATGTCAATAATAAATAATAAAATGCAAACCCATTGAATGTGATTAGGATAAGCAAGGGTTAATTTCAAATTTCAGCGTTGTTGGGTGAATTACATTTTAATATCAAACAAGAAGCAAAGCAATAAGATCTAAATATAAATCTAAGAAAAATAATGTGAATAATAAAATAATAAAATACAAATACATTGAATATGATTAGAATAGGAACAAAATACTAAAATAAAATTTTCAAAATTATTTAAAAAAGGTGAATAAAATGAATGGTAATATAATAAAAAGATATTGTTATAAGTGAATAAAATGGATAACAATATAAAACAAAATTATTGTTATAGGCAAATATGTGAGGAAGACATATTATCAAAGAAAATTACATAATGAGATATATTATGAAAGATACTTCTAATTTTCTAAGTAGTTGCATATAACTACAACCGTTGTAAATTTATCTTAATTTTAGATCTATCTGAAGAAGAGAGGGATGAAATACTTCAAGGTACAAACTTTTATTCATTTTCTTTTTAATCTAAAAAAAAAAAATCACCTAAAAAAAATTGAAGATTCCTTTATATACTTGAAATCATTAATAAGAGGAAGTTGAACTACTACAAAACAAATATAGCAAAGATCATCAATAATGCCCATGTCTTGGATATTGAAACATGTCATTAGAATAGCCCAAAAACACCTTGAGATGAGCATATTTGTAAACTTTGTGATACCAACTAGATAAATTTTAACTTTGAATCTATCAAGCATTGAGAAGGATCAAATTTGTAGATATGCAAGCTTCTTTTAGTGAGAAAAAATTGAGGATTGTTTGTATATCGATAGATTTGATCCATCTCAAGAGTTATAGATTAAGAGTTAAGATGGATGTAGGTTGGTTCCAGTCATAGGTGATATGTAAAAAAAAGACTTATATCCCACTCACTTCATCGACGCAGATCCTATATAGTTCAATCTCTTCTAAGCTCTAGTATTAAGCTCGATTAGAGTGATCTATGTTATGGACTACTTTTCCCTGTACAAGGAAATCTCTTATTCTCCTCGTTGCAATCCTTCTCCTAGTTGTAACTTGCACTCAACAACCAACTGGCAACACAATAACAATTTGTTCAATAGCAAACAATGCTCTGCCAATATTTTGGAGCTAGTGACCATATACTGATGCAATGTGAGTTCCGTGTTCTTAGTGTAGCCTCTTCTTTCTTGATAGTTATAAAGTCTTCACTCTAAGAAACCTCTACTCTTAGACTTGCTCGTGTTCTTCAAATCCCAATTTTTAGTCTTGGAATGGCTACAAGGTTTTTGTACAATGTACCATTGTTAAATTTGGCAGCATCGACAATCATTCTCCAATGAGAGGCCATATGGGCCACCCTGAGGCTATCCAGAGAGATTTGAAGAATCAACTAGTCTTGTGAGGTATTGACAAAATCCAAGGGAACGTACAATCTCTCTAAGTCAAACCAAAAGTCACGGCGAATGAGATGCTATGTGAGTCTAATGCAAAAGTCAGGGGGAACATACAACCTTTGTGAGCATAGACAATCTAGTTCAAAAGTCAAGGGGAACGCACAACCTCTGTGAGCATAGACAAACTAGTGCAAAAGTCAAGGGGAACGTACAACCTCTGTGAGCCTAGTCAAACCTTGTGAGCCATGAGAAAAAGTCAAGGCATCTAGAAAAAGTTAGGTTGAATATAAAATTTATATGAGATAGAAACAAACGATATTCCTAATATTGAAAATGATATAAATGTATTGATCTAGTGCGTTGGCATGTGTAACATTATCCACCATGAAGAGAATTTTGAATTTCCTTGTAAAGAGTCGAGTTGTAACTGAAGTCTCAAGTAGGGATGCTTTTAGGGGCTAAATTTCGCTCATGGGCTAATTTTCCATGTTTTTTCCAAAAATGAGATTCGTTAATTTAAAAATGATTCGCCCAAATTCTCTAGGATAAAATTCTTTTACCTTAAAAATCGCCAAAATTTTATAAAAACTATATAAAATACTTAGAAATTTGAATATTTAAAAAAAAATATCGCAAAACATTTATAGTTGACATATGAAGGATTAGTAATATTCGCCAAGGTTTCTTCATTTAAAAATAATTTTCCATCCTTAAAATCATCCCTGGTCTCAAGTCTAGTTCTATTTTTAGAACTAAAGTGTAATGTTGAGTTGTAACTGAAGTCTTAAGTCTAGTTCTATTTTTAGAACTAAAGTGTAATGTTGATTTGTAACTGAAGTCTTAAGTCTAGTTCTATTTTAGAACTAAAGTGTAATGCTAAGTTGTAACTGAAGACTTAAGTCTAGTTCTATTTTAGAACTAAAGTGTAATGCTGAGTTGTAACTAAAGTCTTAAGTCTAGTTCTATTTTAGAACTAAAGTGTAACGTTGAGTTGTAACTGAAGTCTGAATTCTAGTTCTATTTTCGAACTAAAGTGTAATGTTGAGTCGTAATTGAAGTCTCAAGTCTAGTTCTATTTTCAAACTAGAGTATACTAGTCTCAAGTCTAGTTTGAACTAAAGTATGAAGCTGAGTTATGATTAAAACATGCAAACAAGTTACTATTTTGAGCCTCTCCTCTTCTCCTCTTCAGCCTATATAAGCAGAGGTTGACTCCTCTCTTCAACACAATTTTAATATGAAGGTTAAGGGAGAAGCAATAGAGGAGCATATCAGTGATAAAGAGGCAGCATATCAGTGTTGTATATCAACAATAGAGGTTGCATATCAGAGGCATATATCAACAACATATCAGTGTTGTATATCAACAATAGAGGCAACATATCAAAGGTTCATTTCAACAAGGTCTCTTAGGTCTTTGCCAGGTCAGAGTCATCTTGGCAAGCTCTTTAAGAGAATACATTCATGGTGGATATTTGTACATGATCATACATTATTAATGCAATAAAGGAATATCGTTTGTTGGGGTTTTTCTCCCTGTATAGGGTTTCCCCAGGGTATATGTGTTGTTGATGTGCATGCTTACTTATCTACATAGTTATTGCTATTTGGTTATGATTTGGTATTGTTGAAGTGTATTAAGATGGAATCAAAGTGTTGTAGAAAATAAAAGAATTAATCTGCATAAGAAATCAAGCTCATAATTTAACATGGTATCAGAGCTTAGGGTGTGCTAAACGTGTTGAAGTGCAGCAGAAGGTACACACAGATCCAAGATAGATTGATTAAGTTTACAGTGTGAAGTCTATGACATCCTCAATTTTAGTCAGTGCCTAGGATAGGCTCGAAGGAGCTACCAACTTCAATGTGTGGATGATCTGGATAACAAATATCTTGCAGGAGCATGATCTTGAGAAATATGTGACCATAATGGTGGAGGAACCCATGAATAATGTAGGATGAGAGGCCTTTAGGAGGAGTTACGAAAAGGACAAGAAAATCATCTTTGACTCAGTCAAAGACAATATAATTCCTGCAATTACTTCGTTAATGACTGCAAAGGACTGTATGGATACCTTGGTGAATCTGTATGAAAAAGAGGCTCCAAGTCAGAAGAGGACACTTAAGCACAAGCTTAAGTATTTGAAGATTGATAAAGGTGAATCAGTGGCATCTTTCTGTTCTAGGATAGCCCATATGAGAGATCGGATTTTGGTCACAGGGGTGACAGTGGATGGTGATGATTTAGTGTAGACATTTTTTACGGTCTTCCTTCTTCATGGGAGACCTTCTTATCCAGTGTAACTAGGGGAGAGATTTAGACCACGTTTGAGAGGTTATGGCATGATTTCTTCCAGGAGGAGAGTCACACAGCTACCAGGAGCGAGCCAACAAAAGAAGAGCACTCAACTTTAGCATCAAGATTCAAGGGAAACAAGAAAGTCACTTTCCAGAAAGGCTCTCAGAGGAAGCCAAACACCAAAGGTACATTCAAACGAAAGAATATTGATACATCTAAGATTAAATGCTTTAGTTGTAATAAGTTGGGTCATTTTGCTAAATATTTTTGGTTTAGAAAGAAATATCCTAGGAAATGGAAACATCATGCCTCAACTGCTAAGGATGACAAATCCAAAAGAAATCAGAAAAGTCCTTCTAATGAGAAAGAAAATAGAAAATAATATTACTTGGTTTCTTCCTTATCTAGTTCATTTTTCACGGGGCTAAAAACTTGGTTAGTAGACAGTGGTGCATTAAAGCACATGACAAGGTTCAAGGAGATCTTCTCATATTTCGAGACAAAATCTTTTGTAGAGCATGTTGAGCTTGGGGATGACAATTATTACAAGATAGAGGGAGTAGGCTCTATCTCCTTCATATTGGAATTTGGGGATAGACTTCATGTTGATGAAGTATTATATGTTTCAGGTCTCAAGAAGAATCTATTATTAGTTGCAACCCTTGAGGACAAGGGATATTTGGTTATCTTCAAGGATAGGAAGGCACTACTATGGGCTAAAGCTAGCCACTTAAGTACATCAGAACCCATTGGAACTCGTAGTGGAGGACTGTATGTCATGTCAAGAAAGTCAGTTCAGGCATTGGCTCATGATTCGACTAGATCCAATGAGTTGTGGCATAGAAGACTTGGACATGTTCATTACAAAGATCTTCCAGATCTACAGAACATGGTATGTGGCATGACCTCTATTTCTCTTAGTAAAAATGAAATTTGTAAGGGATGCATGATAGGTAAAAATATAAAGAAAACATTTCCTAGTAGTGACAACAGAGCTCGGGGGATCTTAGATATGGTTCATTATGATGTATGTTGTCCCATGTCATCTACCTCACTCAATGGTTGTTTGTATTATGTCATTTTTATTGATGATTACTCAAGAAAATGTTGGATATATTTCCTTAAAGCTAAAAGTGACACATTTGATAAATTCAAAGAGTATAAAGCCTTTATTGAAAAGTAGTCAAGGAAACACATCAGAATCCTTAGAACAGAAAATGGAGGAGAGTTTGAATCTCTCCAGTTTGAGGATTTTTGCAAGTCAATAGGAATCAAGAGACAATTGACTGTGCCATTTAACCCTCGGTGAAATGGAGCTGTTGAGAGGGAAAATAGGACAATTTGTGAGGCAGCGAAAGAAATAATGTTTGAATAGGATCTGCCAAATTCTTTATGGGAAGAAGCTACCTCCACTTTCGTGTATATTCAAAATAGCTATCCACATGATACCTTGAAGGACAAGACTCCTGAAGAGGTATTCTCAGGGATCAAACCTAAAGTAGGGAATCTAAGGATATTTGGGTGTCCTGTGTATATTCATGTCCCTAAGGAAAAGAGGACAAAGATGGAATCCTCAAGAAAGAAAGGGTTTTTTATGGGGTACAGTGAGAACTCCAAGGCTTACGGGATTTATGTACCAGGTCAGAGGAAAATAGAGGTAAGAAGAGATGTCAATTTCCATGAGGAAGCCACATTTAAGAGATCTAGAGAGCTTCAGCAGGAATCAAAAGTAGTTCAACCAACTTCACCCTGTTTTGAAAATGAAGATTCAGATGATTAGAGGGAGGAACCTTGTGAAGGGCCAAGTAATGAGCCCCTAGAACCTGTTGAAGTGTTAGAAATAACTCTTGAAGAAACTCCAACCAAAATGAAGCCAGGGTGGCTTAAAGAAATAATGCAGGAAGAAGAAAGGATAGATTCTCCCAAAGGAACTTTCAGGGAAAGGAAGAGGCCTCATAGGTTTGGAGGCTATGTTGCATTGATGAGAAGCATTAGTGATGCCTAACCTTCTTCATTTGAAGAACAAGATAAATTACAAGTATGGAAGGATTCCATGCTTGAGGAATACATGTCTATTATAAAGAACAATGTTTGGGACATTGTGCCAAGGCCAAAAGACAAATCAGTGGTTTCTTCCAAATGGATCTATTAAATCAAACATGTAGTTGATGGAAGTGTGGAAAAGTTAAAAGAAAGATTTGTAGCCAGAGGCTTCACTCAGAAAGAAGTAATCGACTATGAAGAGACTTTTCCCCCTATATCAGGTATACCTCGATTCAAATTATTATTTCTTTAGCTCCCATTCTTGGTTGGAAGCTACATCAGATGGATGTAAAAACAACATTCTTGAATGGAAATATTGAACATGAGGTATTTGTGGAACAGCCAGATGGTTTTGTACTACATAACAAAGGCACTCATGTATGCAAGCTAAGGAAGGCCTTGCATGGTCTTAAGAAGGCTCCCATAGTTTGGTATGATAGGATTGATGGCTTTCTTAAAAGCCTGGGATTTCAGAAAAGTGATGTTGATGCAAATATGTACTTCAAGGTAAGAGGTAACCAACCTGTTATACTAATCATGTATGTTGATGATCTCTTTCTAACAAGAGATGAAGGGATAATAGCTTGGTGTAAGAGGGAGCTAACCTTAGAGTTCAGTATGAAAGACTTAGGCTTGATGCATTACTTCATAGGATTGGAACTATGGAAAAGACAGGGAAAGATATTTCTGGCACAAGGAAAATAAACAGTGTATGTACTAAAGAGGTTTGGTATGATGGATTGCAAATCCATGTCTACTCTGATGATTACCAACCTGAGGAAGTTTCATGACTCTGATACAGGTTCAGATTTAGTGGATCCCACCATGTATAGGCAGTTGATTGGATCATTGATGTACATGATCCACACTAGGCCAGATATATGCTATGTAGTGATTGCAATGAGTCAGTTCATGACTGAACCGAGACAGAGATACTGGGTGGAAGCAAAGCACATCTTGAGATATCTCAAAGGGACCATTACTTATGGTCTGAGATATACATCCAATGGTGGTTTATTTTGGCATGGGTATGCAGATGCTGACTGGGAAGGAATCCCAGTGGATCGAAAGAGTACTTTCGGATACTGCTTCAGTTTAGGATCCGCTATGATCTCTTGGTCAAGTCGGAAGAAGGGATCCATTGCACATACTGCAACATAGGTTGAGCACATTGCAACAAGTGATTCTGGCAAGGAAGCAATTTAGCTCAGAAAATTGATTTTTGGGTTGTTTAGTGACAAGCTCGAGATGACGGTGGTTCACTGTGTTGGTTGTGGAGCCTAATTATCTTCCTGATTTATAGGTCTTTTACTTTCAGCCCTGTTTATACCCCATGAAGTATTTACACCCCAGAAGTATGTACACTCTTCCACGTGGGGGAGTGCAGAGGGGGGCTACCCCCTCTGCGGGGTCCGAGGGGCCTATCCCCCCAGCAAGGGGGTCTGGGGGTAAGCGGGCCCCTAGGGGGGGATTGAGGGGCGAAGCCCCCAAAGAAAAAATTGCCTTATAAAAGTATATTGTAATTTCATTGTAAATCTGGACCGTTCATTATAAGGTTGTAGATCTAATGGTAGAGATTATGTTAGGGTTTTTTTCCCTATAAGGCAACCCTCTTTTATGAGGGAAATGTATTGCGGCTATGATTGATGGTGAATATTGTATTCTGAGAGAGGAGACTATGAGAGAAAGAAGAGAAAGTTACATCGGGTTTTGTTGTAGGTTGTATCCCTTCATTTGTTGGATAATAATAAAGGAAGGACCTGGCAATTTCTTTGGTGGATGTAGCCCACACTGGGTGAACCACGTAAATCTGTGTCTCTCTTGTATTTTGTGTATTATGTGTTTTGTTTCTGCATTTGTTTTATTTTATTGCTTTGCGGTCCTGTTTTTCTAACAACTGGTATCAGAGCATAAGGTAACTCGCAGGAAAAGAGGGTTCCTGGTTCGAGTGGGAGAAATGTCGGAAGATGGAAAGTTTAGGGTCGAGAAATTTAATGGCCAAAATTACCAGTTATGGAAGATGCAGATGGAAGACTATTTATATCAGAAGGATCTATTCCTACCATTGAGTGGAGTAGCAAAGAAGACGGGGGCCATGAAGGACGAAGAATAGGAGATTCTTGACAAAAAGGCTCTAGGAATGATATGACTGAGCCTGGCAGCATCAGTGGCTTTCAATATTTCGTAAGAAAAGACAATGAAGGGTTTGATGGACGTGTTGGCCAAATTGTATGAAAAACCCTCGGCGTCGAATAAGGTATTTCTAATGAAGAGATTATTTAATATGAAGATGTCAGAAGGTGGGTCTATTGCGGATCATTTAAATGAATTTAATATAGTTACTAATTAACTAAGTTTTGTAAAAGTGGACTTTGATGATGAGGTTAGGGCTCTTCTAATCTTATGCTCATTGGCAGAAAGATGGAATGGCTTGGTCATGGTTGTAAGTAACTCTGTCTCTAGTTCAAATACTTTAAAATTTGATGATGTTGTTGGTGTTATCCTTAGTTAGGAAATGCGATGGAAAAGAACAGGTGAGACATTAGGAAATGCGTTGAACATGGAGAACAAGGGAAGACAAAAGGATAGAGGAAAGGGCTCAGGAAACCGCGGAAATTCTAGGAAGGGAAGATCCAAATCCAGACTTGGAAAGATAGAGTGTTGGAATTGTTGGAAAAAAGGACATCTGAAGAAAGACTGCAGAGCTCCAAAGAAACAAAGAGATGGACAGTAGGAGAGAAATCAAGAAGCAAATGTAACAGGTGATGTGTTACAAGATGCTTTGATTCTTTCTATAGATAATATTTCTAAGTCTTGGGTAGTAGATTCAGGAGCTTCATTTCATGCCAAACCCCATAGGAAACATTTTCTAGATTATGTTCAAGGTGATTTTGGACAGGTTCATTTGGGTGATAATAAACCATGCAAAATTGTTGGAATGGGAAAGGTAAAAATAAAGCAACAAAATGGAAACCAATGGTTGTTGAAAGAGGTAAAACATGTTCCAGATTTAAGTAAAAATCTGATTTCAACAGGGCAATTGGCAAGTGAAGGTTGTATAGCCATATTTACAGATAAGACGTGGAAGGTCATCAAAGGATCATTGGTCATAGCGAAAGGAGAGAAGGTAGGTACATTGTATCTATGTACTGGTAATACTGACTCTTCTATATCTTTAGCTTCTACAGGAGTGGATACAACACTATGGCATCATAGGCTGGGACACATGAGTGAGAA
>ML778234.1:1710220-1731702 GCA_009831015.1 Picea engelmannii | reverse complement strand
GGGAGTTGTGAGCAGGTATATGAACAATCCAGGTAAAGAACATTGGGAGGCAGTAAAGTGGATTCTCAGGTATTTGAGAGGTACTACTACACATGCATTATGTTTTGGAGGTTCAGACACTTTTCTACAGGGATATGTTGATTGAGATATGGCAGGTGATAAAGACAGTAGGAGGAGCACCACAAGGTATGTTTTTACTATAGGTGGAACAAAAGTAAGTTGGATTTCAAAACTGCAAAAGGTTGTTGCACTTTCAACAATAGAGGTAGAGTGTGTTGATGCTACAGAGGCTAGTAAAGAGATGATTTGGTTACAAAGGTTTATGGAGGAATTGGGAAAGAAGTAGGAGAACAACAGGTTGTACTGTGACAGTCAAAGTGTCATTCACCTTGCAAAGAACTCATCCTTCCATTCAAAGGATAAGCATATACAGTTGAGGTACCACTTCATACGATCCGCTTTGGAAGATGGACAATTGAAGATGGAAAAGATACACACTAGCCAGAATCCTGCAGACATGTTAACAAAGGGATTAACCAGGGAGAAAATGAGTTCTTGCTCAGTTTCAGTTGGTCTTCAAGAATGAAGATGAAGATGAGAAATTTTCTAGGTCCAAGAAGGTTCAGAGTCTATCATATACAGCAGCGGTGGAGTTGTTGAGATCAGTCTCCAAGTGGGAGATTGTTGGTTGTGGAGCCTGATTATCTTCCTGATTTATAGGTCTTTTACTTTCAGCCGTGTTTATACCCCATGAAGTATTTACACCCTAGAAGTATGTACACTCTTCCATGTGGGGGAGTGAAGAGGGGAGGTACCCCCTCTGCGGGGTTCGGGGGGCCTATCCCCCCGGTTGGGGGGTTTGGGGGAAAGCGGGCCGAAGCAAAAATTACCTTATAAAAGTATATTGTAATTTCATTGTAAATCTGGACCGTTCATTATAAGGTCGCAGATCTAACGATAGAGATTATGTTAGGGTTTTTTTCCCTAGAAGGCAACCCTCTTTTATGAGGGAAATGTATTGTGGCTATGATTGATGGTGAATATTGTATTCTGAGAGAGGAGACTGTGAGAGAAAGAAGAGGAAGTTACAACAGGTTTTGTTGTAGGTTGTATCCCTTAATTTGTTGGATAATAATAAAGAAAGAACTTGGCAATTTCTCTGGTGGACGTGTAGCCCACACTGGGTGAACCACGTAAATTTGTCTCTCTCTTGTATTGTTTGTCTTCTGTGTTTTGTTTCTGCATTTGTTTTATTTTATTTCTCTACGGTCCTGTTTTTCTAACACACTGTGATAATCAAAGTTGCATAAAATTGACAGAGAACCTGGTATTTCACGACAGGTCAAAACATACTAACATGAGGTACCACTACATTCGAGACTTGGTCCAAAGAAAAACTGTAAATTTACAGTACATAGCCATGAGCGAGAAGGTAGCTGATATCCTGACCAAGCCTTTGACCTTGAGACAGTTTGTGCAGTTGAGAGGCAAGCTTGGTGTGGCTAAGAATGACTCTCGCGTTGAGAGGGAGTGTTAAATTTGGCAGCATCAACATACATTCTCCAATGAGAGGCCATATGGGCCACCTTGAGGCTAGCTAGGGAGATTTGGAGAATCAACCAGTCTTGTGAGGTATTGACAAAAGCCAGGGGGAATGTACAACCTCTGTGAATCAAACCAAAAGTCAATATGAACGATATGCTATGTGAGTCTAATGTAAAAGTCAAGGGAAACATACAACCTCTGTGAGCATAGACAGTCTAGTGAAAAAGTCAGGGGGAACGTACAACCTCTGTGAGCATAGACATACTAGTGAAAAATTTGGGGGAGCGTACAACCTCTGTGAGCCTAGTCAAACCTTGTGAGCCATTAACAAAAGTCAAGGCATCTAGCAAAAGTTATGTTGAATATAAAATTCCTATGAGATAGAAACAAACAATATTCCTAATATTGCAAATGATATCAATGTATTGAACTAGTGCATTGGCATGTGTAACATTATCCACCATGAAGTGAATTTGGAATTTCCTTGTAAAGAGTCGAGTTGCAACTGAATTCTCAAGTCTAGTTCTATTTTTAGAACTAAAGTGTAATGTTGAGTTGTAACTTAAGTCTTAAGTCTAGTTCTATTTTTAGAACTAAAGTGTAATGTTGTGTTGTAACTTAAGTCTTAAGTCTAGTTCTATTTTAGAACTAAAGTGTAATGCTGAGTTGTAACTAAAGTGTATTAGTTGCTAAATACATGAAAATAATTTTAACAATATAGATATGAAAGCAAACATTGTCAACAATCTTGTTATCACAACCATACATCTTCAATTTTGACATGAATCTAATAGTAGTAAATATATTGGTGTTCTTCATTTTCATGAGGATAACTTCTCCCCACATAAAATAACGAGGAAGTAATTAAATTTAAGGAAGAGTGTATCAATCAAATATTCTATTTATAAATCGGTTTATACCATATTACATCATAGAACAATCACTCAATAATCACACAAGACAATCACACGAGACAAAGTATTGCAATGGAAAACAAAATGGGAAAACCAAATTTTAATGAGGACTTGGTTATTCATTTGTTACATTTTTTTTTTTTTTGGCTCTATGCCTCTTCTTCTTTTGGCAAAAAATATCCCTTGAGAATGAAGGTGAGGGAGGAAATAGGGAGAATCAAGGGGTAAGGGAAGGCCAATAGCCATGGTTTTTCACTTCTCATTCTTCATACTTCTCTCATGCTCATTTTTGTTTTATTTTTTTATCTTTTAATTATTTTATTTTTCCTTCTCATTTAATTTTGAGTCATTCAAAATTTACATTTGTATTGTTTTGCAATGTTTTATAAATTTCATTAGCTTATAAATTGCATTGTTGTTGTAAAATACCCCATCTTGCTAAACCAATTTAACTTTTTGACGGGAGCATGCTAAATTACTCATGCAATAAAAAAAATATGAAAATTTGAATGCAATTGCTCAAGAAACACAACATTATTCAAGAATAAATTTACACAATGGAATTTAACCATAAGAAATCACACAAAGCAATTATGTGTTTGTGAATAACCAACGGATGTGTATAAGGGACATTTCTCCCATCCATACTCGTTGTTTCTCCATTTCTCTCAATAGCAAACCACCCTCAAGCTGAGGCTATGAGTCCACAAGGAGGTCTGACCCTCTTGGTTTTCCACTCTCCATATTCAACAACAAAAAGCATAGGTTATACTCCAAGAAGACTTCCAACTCACCATATTGTTAGAATATTGAGACATATGAATAAACATACAACAATATTAAATAGAAGAACCTTACTAGACTATATATTGGAATATGTAATGATGACTTGTGTGGTATTGTTGGAATGCATTAATTTGAAGGTAATAATGTCTACTCTTATGTAAAAGAGTTATCCCACATACATCATAATGTAATATACTATTGTTACCATTCATTATATAAAGAGGTGAAATTACATTATCCCACGTGTATTTTGGGATGTAATTCTTCCATACCTCTTAGTATATAATAGAGGTAAGAGATACCCATGAAGTACATTGAAATGAATGATCACATAGTGATTGGAGATTTCTAAAATAAAATAAGGCAAGGGCTAGTAAGGTTCTCTATTTATTATTGTTGTATGTTTTTCTCAATATTATAACATGTTTCTCTTTCCCTTAACCTGGACAACCCAAAGAATAGGATCCCCTTTCTCTACCATGTAGTCGCTTGAGCCTTCCCACTTGCCTCTAGGGCTCCAATGCATGGTTGGTTAGCAAATATCACAATTGGGGACTCTAATAACACTTAGTTTCTTTAGGAGTGCTCTGAGTATCCTTCTCAAGGCTCTTGAGCTATTTCCTCAACAAGAAATATCAAATACATCCATACAACCTTTCTCTTTGCACAAAAATGAGTCCTCTCATAGATATTATCAAACACAACATGGAAGGTTCTCTTTTATAGCACCCACCTATCCTCTTGCTTCCCCAAAATCAGCATGCAACCACTTTCCAAAAACTACACTCCAATTTCCTTTTCTTCTCATGCAAAGTTGACTCTCACATTTCCCAAAAATTTGTTGTACTCAACCCATTTTGTCATAAATTTGGGATTTGACTTTCCCCACCTACCACTCTTACATCACTTTAATATCTCTTTTGATAATTCTAAGGGAATAAACATTAATAAGAAAATGGTTGAATTAATAAAAATGGCTAACCCCTTGGACCTCTCTCCATCCCTCTCTCTTGTGGAATCATATCCCCCCATCATTTCTGACCTTCTCATATCATAGCCAACGACTATTATTTTTATTAATAATTTCAATGTACAAATGACATGTTTCGTCCCTTGTCCATATTAATTAGTATGGGATATTCAACCCAAAAATATCGTCTCACCATCCTAAATCATGTTTTTTCATTTACATTGTAATTTGTGAGGATTACAATTGGGGATATTACATCCCCTCCCCCTTATTTTTCCATTGTCCTTAGTGCACAATACCATACAAGTGTACATACATATTACAATTCTAGGATCTCTATCATTTATTTAGCATATAGGTTATCCATCCTAATATAACATAGGTTATCCAGTCCAAAACATATTCACATAGGCACTCTGACCCGAAACCATACATAATGATTTCACAATTCAATAACTCTTGTAGAAATTCCAACTAGGAATCTCTCATTCCCATTAGTTTGAATAACCCAAGGAAGTGTACAACCTTCTCTTCCATGCACTCCCCTAGGTTTTACCACTTCCCTCTAAGACTCCATCATAGTCTAGCTAGGAAATCTTAGAGTAGTGGCTCCAGAAACTCCAACTACAAGAACTTTCACAATTCATCAAGTCCCACAACAATTCCAACCAACAGACTCTCATTCCCTTCAACTTGAATAATCCAAGGAATTGTACCCCATTATCTACACTACAATATCTCAAGATGTAGCACTTCCCTAAATGGATCCATCTTAGACTAGCTAGGAAGTCTCATATTTACGATTCCATAAACTCCAACTACAACAACTTTCACAATTCGTCAATTCCCACAATAATTCCAACCAACATACTCTCATTTCCCTCAACCTACACAATCCAAGGAAGTGTACCCCCTTCTCTTCACCAAAGTCCCTCAGGTTGTACCACTTCCTTCCAGGTATCTAGAACAGGGTCAAATAAGAAGTATCAAATATGTGGCTCCAGAAACTCCATTTGTGATAATGGAATATCCAAACCATAAAATAGTTGCAGATGTTCCTCCTGCATTGCATCTTCAGTTAGAATTTTCTTCTTTTAATATACAACAAGTCCACTAGACTTTACCCGTTCGAGTCCTTTGTCCTTGAGCTCCATTTCCTCTTGGGGCTCTCCTTTCCAAGTACTTGATTCATGTATTCATTCTTCAACTATTCTTATGAATCCATCATGAAAACATACATGTTATAACCCTTTTTCACTCTAAAGTATAACATGTATTCAAAATAAATTTCCAACCATAAACTGATACTTATATTTATGGTTATCATGTGCTTCAAAAGGATGATATGGGAAAGAAATCATTTCATTGTTCTTTCTTGACACACCCTCATTATTCTAGCCACCATTCCATATGCCTTACTAGTTTACCTCTTCCTTCCTATACTCACCGTCAAGTCTCAGGAATCCCCTTCTTGTTGACGGGTGAAATTGACCGTCCGTCAACAGAGAGAGTGGAACCGGTCCGGAGTTGTCTAATAACCCAAGCCGTTTGGAATGAACCACCCTGACGGGTTTAACGGCTCTGTTGGATGCTCTAAGGTCCTAGGGAAACCAAAGAGAAAACTAATCTAAACTAACTAATCTAATTAAAACAAATAAAACAAACTAACTAAAACTAAATACAAGAAACTAAACTAACTAACAAGCTAATACACTAATCTAATTAAAACAAACTACTAAATAAATTAAACTAAAACTAAATATAAACTACTCTAACTATTCTATATACAAACTACTAATTACTATTACACTAACTCAAATAATTAACTATCTAATTACTAATTGAATTACAACTTATTCACAAATATACATTATCTACAACTTGCAGATTTGAATAAAACCTGTAAAAATCATTTGTTTTCTGCCCTAAGACAGCCAGAGATATATTTTTTGATTTTATGATTTTATGAGCAAGAAATAAAACTTACTGAAATTAAACGATCTAATATATTTACTGAAATTAAACAATCTAATATACTAATTCTACCTATAAATCTAACTGAACTTATATCTAAACTAAACTACTAATAAAAATAGTAAACAAACAAGTGACTAACTGACCTGGAAACGCTCCCAATTTGTCCTGTGTATGATGACTTCGAAGCTGGTCGGAGGAAGGAAACTCACACCGGGTAATCCAAAAGTTTCTCATAAACGATAGGCTGTAATGCTCTTTGAGTTGTTTACAGGACAAACAAGACATAAAAAATCATAACAATTATATGATTTATAAATCTCTGCAATAAGGGAAACCTGTTATGCAAAAACTTATACTTAATAATCCAACTTATGAAGAAGAGAAATCTATCATTCACAAATTGAACTAAGCAATTGCTATGTTTTTTAAATGCTTGGAAGAAATCAGATGTGGATTACAATGATTAAATTATATCATTTGCGAATGATTAAGATAGCTAAAGTAGTCATTAACCAGATGCAAATAAATACACATAAACATAAAACAAAATATTGATATTATGAAAGCTAAAGCTGTAGCAGAATATCAAATTCTGTCTCAGTCTATATTAAAACTCCATATCCTTGTTCTCCCACGAATGAGGATGCCATTATTACAAAAATGATAAGTATTTATAAGTCTCTCCATAGGATAAAACCTCCATGTGTATAATATCAAACTGTTTACATAATCTGGGAAGATATTCCCAAAATCAACTAAATTAGGAAACTAAAATGCAAGTAAAATATTTCAAATATCCCCTAACTGCTCATCAAATCCATTGCAATTTCGAATTCATCTGCAATAGACCAAAAATAAAAAGTTAGAAAGATATTTTATTAGCAAAACAATAAAAATCTAATCTTACAGACTTAGCTACAGAATCATCTGATTTTGTAGCTAGTCTAAATAACATACAGGATCATAATAGAAATTAAATCAAATCTTTTTAAAAAAAATAAATAAATCCAATTATCTTCCAATGATCATTTAAAACGAATCACTCAAGATTCAAATGATTTTATCTTTCAACATTAATCATAATCAAAAGTGATTCAATCGAAAACAGGGGTAAGAATACTCTGTTTTATTGTTACCATAAAATCGGGTCAAACAGTAACAAGACTGTTTCGTATCCAATTGGAATCGATATCGTATGTGATACAATCTAATTCAACACAACCATTTTCCACTCGTTATAGCTATAATGATATAAAAAAAGATTCAGATCGTTTAATCAAATATAAAGATAGAAATATTGTTTTGATTATGTATAAACGAAATCATATGTAACCGCATTAACCCAACCAAATTTGTGATTGATCCTTGCACAGTCAACATACATGATCGATTAATTGTGATCGCAATCTTAATAGAATCAACATAAGTTATAATTGCAAACTGGGCAAATAATCAAAACAAATCACGACTGAGTTTAAAAATAAATCGTGAATCTGGATATAGTCAATCCCATTCTATGAATCAAATTCAAACAGAGTATCCATTGCTATTACAAATCCAACCGATAACATGGTGGAACTAACAGTAAACCAATGCGTATTAACCGGCTGGGTATAACCGTTATGAATTGAATCTATTCACGATTTGGATGCATATTAACAGAATCATATTGAAAATAATCCGAATTGTATTCCTGTTGGTCGAAAGTCATATGGGACATAAAACCGTAACAATTAACCATTTCAAAATTGTTTCCATTCATAGCGTATACATTATAATGAAATCGAAAAAAAATGCGGTTGTGTTCAAAACTAAATATGAGAAACAGTTCATGTTTAGAATAGATACAAACGACTTCAATTGACAGCAGAGGATTCATTTTAGCTAAATCAAAGCAATAAAATCCACACCAGGATCATCCAAATCGATGAAAATCCAATCGAAGATAAACTGGGAAAACAAACTTTCATTTTAGTCAAAGCAAAGCTATGTATAGAATGCATACAGTGTGATAGAGCCAATCAATGCTAGAAACAGAGCTATCCAAAACTGAATTCGAATTCGTTATATAAATAAGCGATATCAAACATACCTGTGTGAGGCTGCTCAAATTATGCCAACATAGAATTCACGACCGTTGTAGCTGATTCCACATTTTTAAACAAGATGGAGCCTGTCGTCCTTTGTTTCTTATCAGTGGCTTGTAGCTTATCCTTTCGACTGGTAAGCAGTGCAACCTGGTCCTCCAAAGAGTGAATTCTCGACTATAGAATTGGAACATCAAGATAATACCTCTCTAACCACGAGCTGCATTGATCACAGGGTGGCACTATAGGTTTAGACAGAGCAGGAGAGGGTTTGGCAAAATGACCGGGGGTTTCACAAGGCAGCTTAATGCCTAGGTAGTCAGGGTCGTTTTGTAGGCAAGGGGGTAGGTTTGTCACAAAGTCATACGAAGGTTCAGCACACAGACCTTGCGAATAGGGGTACTCGCTAGCCAAGAAACGCTCCACTTCAGAATCAGAGTCCTCCCTCAACACGATAGGGTTTGGATTGATAGGAGGTTTCAGCTTATTTCTTGCCATTCATGAAATTAAACGGGCAGTCTTTTTGCCTTTGGCGTTTACAGTGGGTTTTGCCTTGGGATTTTTGCCCACAGGCTTAACAGTCTCGACATCCTTAGTCACAGAGTGGGGTAGGTCGATAGGTGATTTGGGCAAGGGTTTAGGTAGCAGGATGTTGTATGGTACTGGGGGTACAGCCTTGTCCTCTATCACCACAGGTTTGTCAACCTGTGGAGGGTTCGAATCCTCAAAATCATTCCGAGCAATGAAATTGCTCCAACAATCACCGTGTAAACTCAAATGACAGACCACAATAATCTTAACCAGCCCATAATGAAAAAGGATACTATGAGACTAGTTCCTTTCGTACTTCTTTGACATTTTGAACAGGCTTCTATGCAAATAATAGGGAATATTGAGCTGATAACCCATAAAAACCATAAGCAAACGAAGGTGGTGTAAGAAAACAAACCCGTACTGACCTTCTCAGGTGATAAACTGTTTGATTATCATCAATAAATCATGCCAACGCTGTTTAAGCATGGTTACGGGTAAACCTTTATCACAGGAGATAACTTTACGCGACTGGAAGAGCAGTGTCCAAGGGAACTCCTCTACTTTGCAATTCTTGGACCATCTTTGTCCAGTGGCAGGAAAACCCGTAGCAAGACTGATAAACTGCTCGTCAGTTTCCAATTGAATATCACCGACCTTGGCTCGACAGCCATCAAAGGTCATGGAGAATTGTCGAGCTACGCAGAGGTTAAAACCCTCAAATTTTTGTATAAATGGAAGCCACCCATTTTCCTTGAGGTCACTGCGGGCACTGTCGAACATCAACAAATCCTGGCTCCTATTGGGTTCATCCCTCACGACTGGGGCCATGGTGTGAGCACATGGTAAGGGTTTGGTTCGAATTCACCAACGCACAGGAGCAGAGTCATTTGGTTTAACAACAATGAACGATCAAAGGGGAGAGCATTAATGTGTGCATGCGAGGGTGGTGGAGTTGTTCACTGCCATGCACAATAGTTATGGTAAAGTAAAACCAGCGAATTCAACCTTTGTTCAAACAATCATAGCATAGCTCAAAAACCAATCGTTTGCCAACCAAAGAATCAAATAGTGAGTGATATGCCAACGCGCCATTAACCATAGTTTGTCATTCAATTTAAAATCAACCCCAAATGTTAACCATACGCCATTGTATAAATGTTTAATCAAAAGTTTTAAACCATTGTGCCAATCGATATTTAAAAAATTTACAAGCCAAGAGCCATAAAAAGATTATCATAAGGATCACATTATATATAAAAACAAAAATAAGTCATGACCCTTATGCAATTCATAAAATCAAGTATAAACCCACATGCTCAATGCCTCATAAGTTTAATAAAATCAAGTTACGCAATCAAAGTAAGAATATCCAAAGAGCATAGTTTTAAAAGTCCTTTCAGCCATATAACGATAAACCAAAGGTAAGTGCCATAGAAAATATCGATAAAAAGATAACGACAATTCAAATAGTAATCGAAATGTGACCACGAAAGGAGAAGTTTTCATGCTTACAGTCGTGAAAACTAAATGGAGACCAATTTGCAAGTGTCGCAAGAAATGAAAATATTGTCTATTTGAAAAATGCGACGACAATTTGAAGTTCGGAAGACATAGGTGTAGGCAGCTGATAGGACAATAGAAAAAATTGAATTGGCTTCCAACAATGGTGACACACTGGTAGAAGCAATTATCTTTGTCAAAAGAAATAAATTCAGATTAGGACAGCAAAGAAAATTTTAACTCAAAAACAACAACCAAAAAATCTTACTAACATCATCATTAATCATTTTTTTTCCAACGGTGTTTTAAAAGATGAAAACCAATAACAGTCTTAAGGTCAACAAGTCACGATATCAAAGATAAAATCTTCAATACTATTGGCATGGCCACTGCTGCCAGCAGGCATCCATAGCCTCGACAGGGTTGCCATTTAACCCACTCCGACATCTGTATCCTATCAAGAAGTTCTAGATCAAAATAAAGGACATTAAAGAGGTATCTCATATTTTTTACAGATTTTCATGTACCTGACATTGCTTCACTGCTAGAAGGCGTGTTCAGTACCCCAACGAAGTTGTCTTGGCGTCATGCATGCATTTGCCCGCTGCCAGCGGACCTGTTCAGTATCCCGGCAGGTTTACAAGCACTTCCCACAGCTCTTATTAATAATTTTATTTTATTTTTCTTTTGCAGATATATAGTTGAGCGGGGTGACGCTGAAAGTCTTGATATTTTAACATATTTTTTCAGACCTCATCAGAATTTTTTAACACTGTCCTTTATTCAATTCTAGAGATGTTTTATAAACACAACTTCCTATGACAGGGAGACATTTTTTTGAGTCATTCCTTTACAGAAAAGGGACAGCTTAAAAATATAATAGATGATCATGACAAACTTTGCTGAGAGATTGAAATCAGTAAACTTCTTTCAAACAAAAAAAATTTCCAACATAAATATCAGTTTCAGAAATATATCATTGATGTTTGTACAAACTTTCAGAAGTTATTTCAGCGAAGAAATTTTTCTATGGTCTTTGTCTGAATGGCTCAGTGCACAGGTATGCGTATTTTTCAAGAAACACAAAAAACTGATCAATTCAAATCAAAACCAAAACAAAAAGTATACGAAAGATGCAAAAAACGAAATATTTACATAATATACAAGGGTAGTTATCAAGCAAAGTATATTTTCAGGGCTTGGCCATTCACCGGATAGGTGTCAAGCTGCCCTTCAAGATTCTGTAATCGAAAGGAACTAGGACCCAACTTTTCAGCAATTAAAAATGGCCCAAGCCATAAGTTTTGAAACTTGGTGTTCTCACCCTTTTCTTCGTGTGGTTTGTCCCACTTCAAGACGAGATCGACTACTTCAAAATTCCTATCAAAAGCAAAATTAGAATCGAACCATCTTTTAATCAATTGTTGATGTTGATCTAATTTACGCTTATCTTGGGTTCTTGCTTCTTCCAACTTCATCAAAGCATTAATGCGGCTTTCTAAAGGAGGACAATATTCTTCTTGGACTTTTTGTGACAACTGAAGTGAAGGAAGAAGAATGTGAGGTGGCAGAATGGCTTCTCTGCCATAAATGAGAAAAAAGGGGGATTTACCTATAGCAGCTTTGGGTGTTACCCTATCAGCCCAAAGTGCGTTCAATAGTGCATTGTGCCAATTCTTGTGATTTTCAGCCACGGTTCTCTTGATAATTTTGATCAAGTTCTTGTTTGTTGATTCTGCTAAGCCATTGCCCTAGGGGTAGTAACTAGCAGAATACTTAAGCTTTATTCCTTTCTCCAAAGAAAACTCGCTCATCTCAAGAGAATAAAAGTATGAAGTGTTGTCAAAGACTAGACAATCAGGGATACTGAAACGAGTGATGATATTCAAATTTAGAAAAGTGATAACCTGACTGGTGTTGACAGTTCTTAGTGCAGCAGCTTTGGACCATCGTGTAAAGTAATCTGTGGCTGTCACAATAAACTTGTGTTGTTGCGAGGATGGAGGGTTAATAGGACCTATGATATCAAGGCCCCATTGCTGGAAAGGAGAATCTATTGAAACGGGTTGCAAGGGAAAGGCTGGTTTTTGCAACCGCCCTGATGCTTTCTGACAGATGATACATTTACAACACAAGGCATGGGCGTCTCTAAAAAGTGTGGGCCAGTAGTAACCGACTCTTAAAACCTTATGAGAAGTGGTGTCACCACCAAAGTGACGACCAACTTCTCCTGCATGCAACTCAAGCAAGACTCTTTCTGCTTCATCTTTTTCGATACATCGCATCAGTATGCCATCAAAATTCTGACGAAATAGTATATCGTTAACTAGATGAAAGGAGGCGGACTTTAGTCTCAACGCTCTTCTTTTGGCGGGGTCAAGGTGACGGGGTGTTGATCCATGTTCAAGACAAAATCTAATATCGTCGTACCAAGGACTTATGAGGTTTTGTGCGCAACAAATCAAAATTTGATCATGTTGTTCGAGGTTTGACGTATCACTATCTTCTTGCCATCCTGTTTCTGAATCAACAACCAATTTACACAACCCTTGGCCTCTCACAATCTGTGCTGGGGTGATCTCTAAGTCATACTCTTGCAAGGAGGTGACCCAGTTGGCTCTCTTCTCTCCTAAGTCCTTTTGCACTAACAAGTTCCTTACGGCAGGGTAGGGGACAATGACTTTCATCCTTGACTTCAAAAGATAGGACCGGAAGTGCTTAACTGCTTTGAAAACAGCGTAGGCTTGTCTATTGACCGCTCGGTAGTTAAGTTTAGCACCTTTGAAAGCAGAGCTCATAAAGGCGATGGGTACTTCGTTGTTCTCAGAATTCTTCTGAGTTAGGATTGCGGCATAGGAACGATTAGAGGCAAAAGTATAGAGTGTAAAGTCTTGAGAGAAATCAGGGCTCATGAGAGATGGAGCGTCTATTATGGCCTTCTTTATGGCATTAAAAGCTTGATTTTCTGTGGGTCCCCAGTGATATTGGGTGTTTTTCTTAATCAGGTTTTGTAGAGGCCTGACCATTTGAGAGAAACTGGGGACAAATCTTCCCACGAAATTAATCTGGCCTAAGAAAGACTGCATGGATTTCTTGGATGTGGGAGGGGGAAGTTTAGCAATGAATTGAGTCCTCTCAGGGTCAATAATCATCCCATCACTAGACACAATGAACCCTAGTAGTTTACCCTGTTCTACTGCAAAGATGGACTTTTTGGGGTTCAAGGAGATGTCGTATTTACAACATCGTAGTAGAACTGCTTGTAAGTGAGCTAGATGATCGTCTTTGTTTTTAGAGTAAATGGTCACATCATCTAAGTAAACTACAACGGAGTGATTGATTAAGCCTCTAAAATCAATGTCCATTTCTCTTTGAAAGGTAGCACCAGCATTAATCAATCCAAAGGGCATTTTGCAATAAGCATAAGTGCCCCATGGGGTACAGAAGGTAGTTTTTAGTTGGTCTGGTGGAGACATCAAAACTTGGTTGTATCTAGAGAAACCATCCAATAAAGATAGCCTCTCGGAACCAGATACCTGTTGAAGGATCTGTTCCATGGGTGGGACAGGATAGTTATCTTTGTCAGACGCTTTGTTGAGGTTTCGAAAATCGACACAAAGTCGAATTTCCCCATTTTTCTTCCGTACTGGGACGAGGTTGGATACCCACTGAGTGTGTCTAACAGGAAAAATTATTTTAGTACTTAGGATTTTATTCAATTCTTTTTGAACGATCGGTTCTAGTTTAGGATGCATTTTCCTCAATTTCTGTTGGAAGGGTAAGGTTTGGGGTTTCATCGGGATGACATGCTGTATGATATTGGGATTGAATGTTTTAAGATCATCGTATGTTCATGCAAAGACATCCTTGAATTCTTTAAACAATTTAACAAAAGCAGCTTTTTCTTGCTTAGAACATCCCAAGCCTAGATTGATACACTGAGGATTTTCACTAGTCCCTAAATTAACTTTTTCATAAGACAATGAGGAACTATTAGTTTTACAATTGACCGTCTTTTTAAATTTATCTTCAAAATCATAAAAATTTTCTAATCTAACAACAGATTTGGGTATGTAATTTACCATGTCCGATAGAGCTTCAGGAGATTTCAGATTAGGTATTACCGTAAAGTCATGCAAATTGTCGTCGTGTGTGCGTTCATCTATCACTACGCCTTGAAAGGTTTCTTCCATGTGCAGAAATTTAATGATCTGCTGATCATCGTCAAATACTCTCCAGTTTGTAATATTGCAAGGAACAGATGGTTGAAACAATAGCTCCACGGAGAATGCGTTTGGAGATAAGCCTTCTGCAGGAAGAAGTTTAGAGGCTACATTAGCTAGTAAATCTGCTTCAGCATTATTTAATCTAGGAATGGAATTTATATTGAAAGCAGAAAATTTATTCATTAAACTCCATACCTCAGACTGGTAACTTTTGAGATGCGGGGAAAGACAATGTATAGAGTCTCTTACCTGCCTAACCACTATTTCAGAGTCACCAAATACAACCAGATTTTGAATGTTCATATCCAGAGCTTTTCTTAGACCTTGCAATAAAGCCTCATATTCTGCAGTATTGTTAGTACATTCAAATTCTAATCTACAAGACAATAATGTCTTGTTACTTTCCGGATCAATAATGATGCAGCCTGCACCAGCTTCTTGTTTAGACTTGGAACCGTCGAAATATAGAGACCAAATTTGATTTCCATCGGGCTCAGGGGACTGTTGCATAGAAGTTGTTGGTTGCATGTATGCTATGATCTCGGACTGTTGTTCTGGATTGTTGAAAGGTGAAACATCGGCCATGAAGTTTTCGAAGAAGGAGTCCATCCCTTGGACTTCAGGTGAATCAACAAGAGGTGTGTATGGTTCATTAGGGTCGTTCAAATCTGTGACCATGAACTTAAGGTAATGCTCACGATTCACCCTGATCTTGTTGGGCTTACCATTCTTTGGAAGCCATAAGTGAGACCAGTCCGTTGCGAAGTAACCATGTAGTTTCTCCAACCAGTCCCTGCTCAAAAATAGACCATACACTTCTGGAATATCCACCACAATTATATCAATAACCTGATGAACTTTCGGGTTAGACGATAATCTAATCAATACATTTTTTAGTTCGCCTATAACTTTAACATCTGTTCGATCAAGTTTTATGATTTTCAAAGAAGATGTTTCTACTTCAGCATTAATCTTTTGGAAAACAGACTAGGTCATCACGTTTGATGATGCTCCTGAGTCAACCATACAATTATGCACATTTCTGTTGAAAATTTTGAAAGTTAAAAGAAAAGGAGGTACATTCTTGCGAGTACTTAGAGTAGTAGCTTGTGGTTTCTTACTCACAGTTTCTAATGCTACTTCATCTACATTATTTACATCATTTACATTATTTACAGGGGTTACAGGAAGGCTTCCTTTATCTTGAGAATCAGGATTATTTTTAGTGGAAGTCTTCTGCGGAACTTTTCTTTGCACAACCTTGTTACCATTTGAATTACCATTTTTGCCATTCTCTGAAATATTTTGCAACATTTTTTGTAACAAAAATGGAAACTTTAACAACTCATAAATAGAAATGTTAGCCCTTAATTTGTTAAGATCTTCAACAACATCGTAATCTAATTTAGGATTGACATTACTCTGTTTAGTTTCTACTAATTTAGATGGGTTTGGAGGTGAAGTTGTAGTGTTCTCGGTAGGAGGTTTGTTTGTTGTCTTACTCTTGGTGTTATAAGGGTGAACAGTCTCGAAGTTGGCCTGAAAGATGTTGTCCGAGAAGTGTCCAAAAATGTTTGGAGAAGACTCTTCTTCTTGAACTATTTTCTGTTCGACTTCCTCCTGAGGGATTTCAGGAGGTATCAAGTTATCTTGGGCTTCTAGAATTGTTTGAAGAGCACATTGCAAACTTTCTAGATTTAAGCCTTCTGGGTTCGGGTTAGGTCAGTTGGTAGGAAAAGGCTTTTGGAAAGGGGGTTTGTAGGGTCCTTTACTTGAGGAAGCTTCTTCAGTCGACCTTTTTAAATCTATAACTTGATTAGACAATTTTTGTACAACTTTAGTTAAATTTTCCAAATCAGAGTTTTCAGGTTGTGCTTTGCTTTGTGTGGGTCTCGGGAGAATTTCAATGTTCTTTTTGGAAGAATAAACGGTCTCAGTTTCATTGCTAGAAGAGTCCTTAAGACTAAGTATATCCTTTTCAATCTGAGTAGCTTCCTCGAAGGCTTCTAACAATGTGGCCTTTTTGGATCGTTTAACCCAAATAGCTATACTTTGATGTAAAGATTTAGTGTAGTAAGCTATTACAAGACTCTTAGCAGGCATAGAGTCTGTGGGAATTCGATTTTTTAGTGTTAAGAATATTTTATTAAAATCTTTAACTTTTTCTTTTGGGTTCATTTTTAAGCTTGAAAGATCCATGACTAAGACTTCTGGAGGTTTACCATCTCCGAATTTTTCCAAAAAGCATGACTCAAACTTTTCCCAAGACACGGTTGTATGGGGCTGTTAGGAAAAGTACCAAGTGAATGCATTACCCTCAAAAGTATAAGGGAACAACCTATAGAGGACGTCTTCATGTTCAACATTACGGAGTCTGATGGCTAACATAAATTTTTTGATATGATCTTCGGCTATCTGTTTTGAATCGGGATCGAACTTGGGAAGCCATTTCTCTGGGTTCTTAGGTAAAGGGTGTTGGGCTCCACATACAACTACAGCATCCTGGTCCAACTAGGGTCTAGCAGGGTTGTTCTAATTTGCCATCAAGGTAGTGGGTGTGGAAGGCTGAGAAGGTGAATTGCCTTCGTCTGAAGAGGAGCCTCCTCCAGAAGAGGAAGGAGATGAGGGAGGTGGTGAAGGGGGTATCCCATATCCTCCTGCAGCAGGATTAGTGATTGGATCTGTAGGATTCATAGTGAGGTTAGTGTCACCTAATTGTTCTCTGATATCAGAGAAGTCCAAAGGTCGACCCCACGGACGATTTGGTTGCCTCAAACTAGCTAAGGCACTATGTGTTTTAATAAGAGATCAGCAGACAATCTCTTCCAAGTCACCACCTGTAGAATTAGGGGTTGCTGGCTCAACTGTGATCTGTGGATCTTCTATTGAAGTAGTTGTTGTTTGAAGTGGAATATTATCGTGTGAACAGCTTATAGTCACTATAGGTGAGCAATTAGAGGGGGGAGGAGTCTTGCAACCGCCTCGTGCCATTAATTAAGTTCAGGCCCTCCTTCTAGCGCCATTTGTTGACGGGCGAAATTGACCGTCCATCAACTGAGAGAGTGGAACTAGTCCAGGGTTGTCTAATAACCCAAGACATTTGGAATGAACCACCCTGATGGGTTTAACGGCTCCGTTGGCCGCTCTAAGGTCCTAGGGAAACCAAAGAGAAAACTAATCTAAACTAACTAATCTAATTAAAACAAATAAAACAAATTATTACTAACTAAAACAAACTAACTAAAACTAAATACAAGAAACTAAACTAACTAATACACTACTCTAATTAAAACAAACTACTAAATAAATTAAACTAAAACTAAATATAAACTACTCTAACTATTCTATATACAAACTACTAATTACTATTACACTAACTCTAATAATTAACTATCTAATTACTAATTGAATTACAACTTATTCACAAATATACATTATCTACAACTTGTAGATTTGAATAAAACCTATAAAAATCATTTGTTTTTTGCCCTAAGACAGCCAGAGATATATTTTTTGATTTTATGATTTTATGAGCAAGAAATAAAACTTACTGAAATTAAACGATCTAATATATTTACTGAAATTAAACAATCTAATATACTAATTCTACCTATAAATCTAACTGAACTTATATCTAAACTAAACTACTAATAAAAACAGTAAACAAACAAGTGACTAACTGACCTGGAAACGCTCCCAATTTGTCCTGTGTATGATGACTTTGAAGCTGGTCGGAGGAAGGAAACTCGCATCGGGTAATCCAAAAGCTTCTCGTAAGCGATAGGCTGTAATGCTCTTTGAGTTGTTTACAGGACAAACAAGACATAAAAAATCATAACGATTATATGATTTATAAATCTCTGCAATAAGGGAAACCTGTTATGCAAAAACTTATACTTAATAATCCAACTTATGAAGAAGAGAAATCTGTCATTCACAAACTGAACTAAGCAATTTCTATGTTTTTTAAATGCTTGGAAGAAATCAGATATGGATTGCAATGATTAAATTATATCATTTGCGAATGATTAAGATAGCTAAAGTAGTCATTAACCAGATGCAAATAGATACACATAAACATAAAACAAAATATTGATATTATGAAAGCTAAAGCTGTAGAAGAATATCAAATTCTGTCTCAGTCTGTATTAAAACTCCATATCCTTGTTCTCCCATGAATGAGGATGCCATTATTACAAAAATGATAAGTATTTATAAGTGTCTCCATAGGATAAAACCTCCATGTGTATAATATCAAATTGTTTACATAATCTGGGAAGATATTCCCAAAATCAACTAAACTAGGAAACTAAAATGCAAGTAAAATATTTCAAATATCCCCTAACTGCTCATCAAATCCACTGCAATTTCGAATTCATCTACAATAGACCAAAAATAACAAGTTAGAAATATATTTTATTAGCAAAACAATAAAAATCTAATCTTACAGACTTAGCTACAGAATCATCTGATTATGTAGCTAGTCTAAATAACATACAGGATCATAATAGAAATTAAATCAAATCTTTAAAAAAAAAAAAATTAAATCCAATTATCTTCCAATGATCATTTAAAACGAATCACTCAAGATTCAAATGATTTTATCTTTCAACATTAATCATAATCAAAAGTGATTCAATCGAAAACAGGGGTAAGAATACTCTGTTTTATTGTTACCATAAAATCGGGTCAAACAGTAACAAGACTGTTTCGTATCCAATTGGAATCGATATCGTATGTGATACAATCTAATTCAACACAACCATTTTCCACTCGTTATAGCTATAATGATATAAAAAAAGATTCAGATCGTTTAATCAAATATAAAGATAGAAATATTGTTTTGATTATGTATAAACGAAATCATATGTAACCGCATTAACCCAACCAAATTTGTGATTGATCCTTGCACAGTCAACATACATGATCGATTAATTGTGATCGCAATCTTAATAGAATCAACATAAGTTATAATTGCAAACTGGGCAAATAATCAAAACAAATCACGACTGAGTTTAAAAATAAATCGTGAATCTGGATATAGTCAATCCCATTCTATGAATCAAATTCAAACAGAGTATCCATTGCTATTACAAATCCAACCGATAACATGGTGGAACTAACAGTAAACCAATGCGTATTAACCGGCTGGGTATAACCGTTATGAATTGAATCTATTCACGATTTGGATGCATATTAACAGAATCATATTGAAAATAATCCGAATTGTATTCCTGTTGGTCGAAAGTCATATGGGACATAAAACCGTAACAATTAACCATTTCAAAATTGTTTCCATTCATAGCGTATACATTATAATGAAATCGAAAAAAAATGCGGTTGTGTTCAAAACTAAATATGAGAAACAGTTCATGTTTAGAATAGATACAAACGACTTCAATTGACAGCAGAGGATTCATTTTAGCTAAATCAAAGCAATAAAATCCACACCAGGATCATCCAAATCGATGAAAATCCAATCGAAGATAAACTGGGAAAACAAACTTTCATTTTAGTCAAAGCAAAGCTATGTATAGAATGCATACAGTGTGATAGAGCCAATCAATGCTAGAAACAGAGCTATCCAAAACTGAATTCGAATTCGTTATATAAATAAGCGATATCAAACATACCTGTGTGAGGCTGCTCAAATTATGCCAACATAGAATTCACGACCGTTGTAGCTGATTCCACATTTTTAAACAAGATGGAGCCTGTCGTCCTTTGTTTCTTATCAGTGGCTTGTAGCTTATCCTTTCGACTGGTAAGCAGTGCAACCTGGTCCTCCAAAGAGTGAATTCTCGACTATAGAATTGGAACATCAAGATAATACCTCTCTAACCACGAGCTGCATTGATCACAGGGTGGCACTATAGGTTTAGACAGAGCAGGAGAGGGTTTCGAGAAATGACTGGGGGTTTCACAAGGCAGCTTAATGCCTAGGTAGTCAAGTTCATTTTGTAGGCAAGGGGGTAGGTTTGTCACAAAGTCATATGAAGGTTCGGCACACAGACCTTGCGAATAAGGGTACTTTCTAGCCAAGAAACGCTCCACCTCAGAATCAGAGTCCTCACTCAACACGATAGGGTTTGGATTGATAGGAGGTTTTGGATTATTTCTTGCCATTCATGAAATTAAACGGGCAGTCTTTTTGCCTTTGGAATTTACAGTGGGTTTTTCCTTGGGCTTTTTGCCCACAGGCTTAACAGTCTCGACATCCTTAGTCACATAGTGGGGTAGGTCGATAGGTGAGTCGGGCAAGGATTTAGGTAGAAGGATGTTGTATGGTACTGGGGGTACAGCCTTGTCCTCAATCACCATAGGTTTTTCAACCTGTGGAGGGTTCGAATCCTCAAAATCATTCCGAGAAATGAAATTTCTCCAACAATCACCGTGTAAACTCAAATGACAGACCACAATAATCTTAACCAGCCCATAATGAAAAAGGCTACTATCAGCCTTATTCCTTTTGTACTTATTTGACATTTTAAACAGGATTCTATGCAAATAATAGGGCATATTGAGCTGATAACCCATAAAAACCATAAGCAAACGAAGGTGGTGTAAGAAAACAAACCCATACCGACCTTCGCAGGTGATAAACTATTTGATTATCATCAATAAATCATGCCAACGTTGTTTAAGCATGGTTATGGGTAAACCTTTATCACAGGAGATAACTTTATGCGACTGGAAGAGCAGTGTCCAAGGGAACTCCTCTACTTTGCAATTCTTGGACCATCGTTGTCCAGTGGCAGGCAAACCTGATCCGGATTATTTTCGGCACAAAATGAGAGCAAAGATATAATAAAGAAATGCACAGAGATATTGCAGATATTCAATAATATAACAGAAATGTATCAGAGATGCAACCATAAAAACAGATATACAGTAATACACGATTTCTATTAATCAAAGAAATGTACAGAGACTGTAAAAATAC
>ML778234.1:1652988-1709663 GCA_009831015.1 Picea engelmannii | reverse complement strand
ATCCAAAAACCTAACCCTAGGAGATGAAGCGCCAAAAGTCATGTGGGCCCCGTTTGGGTAAGTTGGTGCATCAACTTCCCGGGGTCGTAACTTTTGCATACGATCTCTGTTTTAGGCGTGTGATAGCTAGTTGGAAAGGTATCATCGAGGATATTCATTTTGGGGGCTCAATCATGCCTTTGGCTATCATTGAGAACCTCGGTCTCGAAAAAACTTCATTTAGGCCCTCAAAATGGCCCCGAAAGTGAAAACCTGCTAAAAATAGTAAATTGCCAAAATGGCCAGGAAACTGTTTTGAGCCATTTGGAAAAGGTGGGAAGACCCCAATATCCACCTGGATCAAAACCCATATCAAGACTGATAAACCGCTCGTCAGTTTCCAATTGAATATCGTCGACCTTGGCTCGACAGCCATCAAAGGTCATGGCGAATTGTCGAGCTACACAGAGGTTAAAACCCTCAAATTTTTGTATAAATGGCAGCCACCCATTTTCCTCGAGGTCACTGCGGGCACTGTCGAACATCAACAGAGCCTGGCTCCCATTGGGTTTATCCCTCACGACTGGGGCCATGGTGTGAGCACATGGTAAGGGTTTGGTTCGAATTCACCAACGCACAAGAGCAGAGTCATTTGGTTTAACATCAATGAATGATCAAAGGGGAGAGCATTAATGTGCGCATGCGAGGGTGGTGGAGTTGTTCACCGCCATGCACAATAGTTATGGTAAAGTACAACCGGCGAATTCAACCTCTATTCAAACAATCATAGCATAGCTCAAAAACCAATCGTTTTCCAACCAAAGAATCAAACGGTGAGTGATATGACAACGCGCCATTAACCATAGTTTGTCATTCAATGTAAAATCAACCCCAAATGTTAACCATACGCCATTGTATAAATGTTTAATCAAAAGTTTTAAACCATTGTGCCAATCGATATTTATAAACTTTACAAGCCAAGAGCCATAAAAAGATTATCAGAAGGATCACATTATATATAAAAAAAAAAAATAAGTCATGACCCTTATGCAATTCATAAAATCAAGTATAAACCCACATACTCAATGCCTCATAAGTTTAATAAAATCAAGTTACGCAATCAAAGTAAGAATGTCCAAAGATCATAGTTTTAAAAGTCCTTTCAGCCATATAACGATAAACCAAAGGTAAGTGCCATAGAAAATATCGATAAAAAGATAACGACGATTCAAATAGTAATCGAAATGTGACCACGAAAGGAGAAGTTTTCACGCTTAGAGTCATGAAAACTAAATGGAGACCAATTTGCAAGTGTCACAAGAAATGAAAATATTGTCTATTTGAAAAATGCGATGACAATTTGAAGTTCGGAAGACATAGGTGTAGGCAGCTGATAGGACAATAGAAAAAATTGAATTGGTTGCCAACAAATCATAAAATCAAAAATATATCTCTAGCTATCTTAGGGCAGAAAACAAATGATTTTTACAGGTTTTATTCAAATCTGCAAGTTGTAGATATAGTATATTTGTGAATAAGTTGTAATTCAGTTAGTAATTAGATGGTTAATTATTAGAGTTAGTATAATAGTAATTAGTAGTTTGTATATAGAATAGTTAGAGTAGTTTATATTTGGTTTTAGTTTAATTTATTTAGTAGTTTGTTTTAATTAGATTAGTGTATTAGTTTGTTAGTTAATTTAGTTTCTTGTATCTAGTTTTAGTTAGTTTGTTTTAGTTAGTATTAGTTTGTTTTATTAGTTTTAGATAGATTAGTTAGTTTAGATTAGTTTTCTCTTTGGTTTTCTTAAGACCTTAGAGCGGCCAACGGAGCCGTTAAACTCGTCAGGGTGGTTCATTCCAAATGGCTTGGGTTATTAGACAACCCCGGACCGGTTCCACTCTCTCAGTTGACGGACGATCAATTTCGCCCGTCAACACTTCTCTACTATAGATTCCCTTGGGCGATCCATCATCCTCCAAGGTGTTTTCATGCAAGGATAGAATCAACTCACTACAAAAATACCACTGACAATTTGTACCCGGTGGCACTCATAGGGTTCCAGTGTTGTAACAATAGCCTTCTTCCCAAGATTTTATCTTCAATAGCCACCATATCACCTGCATCACATGCATACAATCCTCATGAGACATCATCATAAAAGTTTCAATTATTAATTTAAACCTACTTCATAAGGAAATTCAAATTTCCTATTATGATATCCCTTCTCATAATGTTTGGCTCTCACAACAACATATGTCAGTATTATTTATGATATTAATCCATTTTCATTTTCAAGACCATTCTTCCTACATTTTTCTCAGCTTTGATTCAACCAAATAGATTGTGAGTATCTTGTAACACCCCAAGGATGAGCCCCTGCTGAATTGTAATTATGTTTATAGGATGGTGAGCCGAGTGGTTATAAGCTAAGAGACTTATCTATTTCTTAGGCTGGTGAGCCAGATGCTAAGGCCAACGAGCCTGATTTTGTATATGTAAATGATCGCATCATTAATAAAATTACACTATTGTGTGTAGACTGACCACAAAGAAAGATTTATGGGGGTCTAAGCTCCACTAGGTAGGGTAAGGGAGGGGGCTAAGTGTCTAGGACTAGGGGCTAAGATAGAGGGTTTACCTATAAGGGAATAATATTTTATTATTATTTCCAAAAGGTTATGGTTGGCATAAGCCGTGTTGTCCTAAGTTCCTGGGAAAAAGGGGGAACGAGTGCTAAGTGGAACTCATGCGGCTTCAGGAAGACATGTGTCAACCTGGGCACATGTAGTTTATAGATGGGAAATCTAGCTTGTTGAGGGTTCACTTCCCATTCTGGCATTGCTTCTCATCCTTGCGTCTGGACCAGTTTCGAGTTTCCTCATGACCCTTACGACTCTTTGGAAGTCTGTCACCCTTCCTGGTTGACCAAGGATTCATGCAATGAACTAGTTCTCCATCATCATTGCCTTTGTATATAGTACGCACTTTTGGAATCCTACAGTCATACTTGAGTTATCCTGTGTGTCACCTATGAAGCCCAACACATTTGTATTCTCCTGAGCCGTGTTGTGTCTTAGCGTTTGGTTGTTGCCACTTTCAATGTCCATACCCATTTTCTGTTTTTGTCGTCACCGTGTGTTAGATGAATGTTTTTGTTGTATTTATTAGGAGTCCAATTGAAGAAGCAGGTTTTCAAGCCTATGACAAACTCTCGCAGGTGAGAGAGTTTTTTGGGAAGTGATTTTTCCTAGAAGGGAGTACTGTAGCAACTACAGTACTTTGAGACTTCTGGTCCAGCCTGTTGTTGAAGCCCAAGGTAAGGGAGGTGTAGTAGTTGATGGACTTGTATTAGTGAAGGTGTGACCTCCTGGGGTGGAGCAAGCATGTGGGGAATGAGGTTCTGTGGGTTGTAGGCATAAGTGGGTCATGGGATAAAAGATCCTTCTTGTTGTTCTGTGCAACTTCCTTGTTGTCCTTGCCAAGCCTGGAATTCCCTTGCCCGGTAGAGTTTAGTCCCAACTCAGGGGTGACCCACTGCTAATCGTGATGAGGAACGTGGTCGAAGGATGGAAGGTTCATGGAAGGTTTGCACGTAGTTAGTGGTCATCTATTAAAAGATAAGTACCAATTTTTGTATGTTGTGTATTTGCATTTGCATTATAATTAATGAGTAATGCATGTGTGTGTGTGTGTGTGTCTGTATATATATATATATATATATATATATATATATATATGTATATGTATATATATATTGTAAATGTGTTGAACCTGCATAGAATAGATCTATCTAGAAAATACTACACACATTTGCAGAGAGAAATTACGAAAGAATAAGCAAGATAGAAAGAATGGATGAATTCTCATTAACCGTATTTCACACTCAAAGAGTGAATAATTTATAATATATATATGATAAATGAGTAACTAATGAACCATAGTGGTGGTCTAGATTGATCTGGACACACACCAACAGTTACAAGAGTAAATTTCCACCTAGTCTAGTCTCTCAGGCAATTATGAGAGTGAACTGCCACCTAGCTGAGTTAACTAGTCAACTAGTATTCAGTTAACTGACTGAACAAAGAGTAGTGATTTGGTGATGATCCCAATGTTGCATGGTGACAAAACCAATGGAACATATAAACTCAACTCAACTAGTCAAACTGAAGTGTCAACTGAAAGACAATATTCTTCAGGTGGAATATTCTCCCCTAAAATATAGGAGACTGGATAATGACTAATTATGACTAATAAACAAGGAATAACCTTAGGAAAAATAAATCCTAGGTATGTGTGAATTAACTCCAACACCCCCCCTGAACATCACTATGGTGAAAATAAAGAATGGGTCTCGGCTACGAGGCCATGTTAGGTACCCAAATACAAAAGATACAATGAACTAAACGAGGAAAGAGGGAAAACCTCATGGGAACAAAACCACCCCTCAAATTAAAATGCATAAAATAAAAAATGAGAAGGAACAAAAAAACAATTGCTAAGCAACCATATCCTTCACTCCAAGAAGACCTCACAACTGTGAAAGTTTGTGCTCTTTGAAGATTTTATTGAAAATGTAGATGTTTGCATGGATCTGATAAAGTATATGCATCATTGATATTTTCACACATATCCACTTTATCTTGTTGTAATGAATAATATCCAAATAAATTTTGGATGAAATTTTGAAAACCGTACAGTCGTTTCCAGAAAAATGTTGAAATTTTGTTGATTTTAAAACGATCATAACTGCACTTTACGAACTCCATTTCGGATGATTTGTTTTTTGAAATTGGATATTTCCCGAGAGGAATTCAAACATCCAATTTGTTTCTACAAATTGTGCTAAGAAAATATCATAATGGCGTCTGATGTGCGCGGCTCCCTTTTTATCTCCTGAGATGCATGCATGGTGCATGCAAAAGTGTCTGCATGTGACTCCTGAGATGCATGCCATATATCTTCCACATGAATTTTAGAAAACAAATCTGAAATGGAGTAGAAATCATCTTCAATTAATGGAATACAAATTTCTACAAAAACTTTTGTAGAAGACTCTTCATAATAAGAGGCTTGATCTTCTGATGGCTTCTCTTTTGGCTCTATCTGTTCAACCTCCTGCATGAAATATTCACAATATTATTTATTCCCAAATAGAAACTCCAATCTAGTCCATAATTCATTTGGAGTTAATCCTTGTGATTCTTCATATACTTGATGGAAAAGTTCAGGAGAAATAGACATGCTGATACTTCTTATGGCCATATCTTGTCTATTGAAAAAGTCATTTTTCTCATCGACAGAATCAAGCTCTACTTCCATTTCCATGGTTATTTGGTATAGGCCTCTACTTCTGAGAAGAAGTAGAATCTTTGGCTTCCATTCCAAATAGTTATGAGGCATGAGAAGTATTTTCGGCGAATAATCCATCTTTTGTTGTCTTCAATCTTTTGTACCTGCAAAAAATGATTTGGTGTAGATTTTTCTTAGCAGTCCGTTGTATCTGATACCACATAAATGTGTTGAACCTACACATAATAGATCTATCTAGAAAATATTGCACACATTTGTAGAGAGAAATTAAGAAAGAAGAAGTAAGATAGAAAGAATGGACGAATTCTCATTAACCGTATTCCACACTCAAAGAGTGAATAATTTACAATATATATAGGATAAATGAGTAAATAATGAACCATAGTGGTGGTCTATATTGATCTGGACACACACCAATAGTTACAAGAGTAAATTGCCACCTAGTCTAGTCTCTCAGGCAGTTATGAGAGTGAACTGCCACCTAGCTGAGTTAACTAGTCAACTAGTCTTTAGTTAACTCACTGAACAAAGAGTAGTGAGTTGGTGGTGATCCCAATGTTGCATGGTGACAAAATCAATGCAACATATAAACTCAAATCAACTATTCAAACTAAAGTGTCAACTGAAAGAGAATATTCTCCAGATGGAATATTCTCCCGTAAAATATAGGAGACTGGATAATGACTAATTATGACCAATAAACAAGGAATAACCTTAGGAAAAATAAATCCTAGGTGTGTGTGAAGTAACTCCAACATACATATGTTGCATGTATGTGTTAATGTTGCTTCCGCATGAACGTGTGTATGAGTAGAGTATTGATGTATGTTTAATTGCATTAGATAGATATATATTTATAAGTGTGAATACCAGATGTTATCTCTATCTTCCAATTAAGTTTTATATGTTATTATTTCTGCAAGGTTACTCAGTGGCATACCCTGGCCTGTTGTTTAAGGTTGGAAATGTCACAGAAATGGTATAAGGGAAGTAAAGACAAAGTTAAGGTTTCTTTTGTAGAGTTACCCGATAGGGGTTGATGGCCAGGGACGTTACAAATTGGTATTAGAGCCATGGTTTCGACATTGAGCCTGGATGGGCCATGTTAGTGATTAACGAGACAAATATTTTAGAGTGAATTGTTGTCGAAAGGGACAAAATTAGAGGTTCAGAGCATCCCTGGGTGCAAGGAGTGTGTCAACAGAGTCTTTGACTCAAAAATCTCAGGAGAAATAGCTTGAGTTTTCTCGTGAAGGGACGTGAAGATCTGTTGAAAGGAGTGCATAGATCCAAAAGTTGACTAAGTGTTGAAGAAACCCTCTAAGGAGAAATGGGTTCAAGAAACGAATCTCAAGAGAGATAAGGAGAAGAAATATTCAAAGGGGGAGAAACTCCCAAGGTTTAACGAGTTAACGACTAGGATTTCTTCGAGAGGAAACAAAGTCACCCCAGATCGTCAGATATGGAAAAGTTGCAAGGTAGTTAGCTGTGAGTTCCTTTGGAAATCCATGGAGTAATGGAGTATGTCTGTGTCGTCGATCTAAGAGAGAGGATACATGAAATCCGTGGACTTCGGGTGAAATCACTTCGGGAGAAAATGAGTGTGGAGAGATTGAAACCCTCAAAACCTAAAGAGATGAAGTAATTTATAGCTCTCAATCGGTGAAAGACATGCGTATCAGCATATTGATTTTTTGGGATTTCAGCGTTCGAGAGAATTAGTGTGTGTTGAGGTGATAACTCCTGAAGCCCGAAGCTCCGAATCCCTGAAGAGCCGAAGTAGTGATTCATGATGATATCACCTGGAGGTGATGTGGACCTCTCCTATACCTGCCACATGCCCCCACTTAGAATGTTGACAACTTTACTATGTGGGCCCTGACGTTACATAACATAGTTAAAGGTCGGTGGGCCCACACTGTCATTGATCAAGATACATCAATATTGATGGCCAGGAGGCATTGTGGGGACACAAATTGCACAAGAGTTAATTCCCCAAGGTGGTCTCTCAATCCAAACCACGGTTTTACCGGGGGGTTACGTGTCAACATTAGAGGAATTGCGGGACGAAAGGCGGGTTACTCCAAACTGCGAATGCATGCCCCCACAAATTGAAAAGTGTTAAGTGATGTGACATTTTCGACATTTATTAGTTCAAGAACATAAAATGTGGGCCTCGGTGGACACGTGGTGCCATATTGTGAAGTCTGAAGACTTGAAACTCTAGAAGAAGTGGTGCATGAAGGAATGTAGACTGTAGATCCATCGTTCTTCTCACATTCTACAATTCATTTTTATGTGATGTGGTGACGCATGGAAAAGGGGAACCTCTGAAGCTCCAAATCCCAAAGTTTCAACACTCTGGATAAGTGCCCAAATCATTAGCACTCAGTCCCAGCCATGGTCACAAGTGAACCAAGGAATGAGGAAGAAGGGGACAACGCCAAATAGTGAATTGTTGCAGAACAGAGCGAGGCTTAGAAATAGAATTGTGGGTATTCTTGATCGACACAGACCCACTGAAAATGGACTCTGATATTTTTTTTGTTGAATCATATTGCCTAATTCCTATGGAAAATTATTAAATACTGATAACCTAACAAAAATTTGGTTGACTACACATTTTGCAGAGTTAACAATTGATGAAACCGAACCAAATTGTCGCATAGTGCAAAGTAATGGAGGAGACACATGATGCTTACAGTTTGGAGAATGAAGCAAGAGGAAGGGATGTCCATTTGGGTGTTGAAGGAACAAACTCCAATGGGCATGGAGAAGAGATAGATAAAGATGGAAACAAGATGAAAATCATTGAAAGGTTGCAGAAAGATGTCTAGACTCATCGAGCAAATAACAAAAATCTCATAAAGGCCAGCGAGAAACAAGGAGAATTCAACATAAATTTGATGTAGAGCCTAGAAAGAATCAAAAAGAAGTTCGATAAGGTGAGTGTCTCAAGCAAAACAGGGAGTCACGAGACCCTTGAGAAGAAAAGAAGATCAAGGAGCATTAGCAGTCATCACAATCACTCCCCGAAACATTCCAATAAGAGAGCACATAGTAGTTCAAGTCCATCTCCTACAGAAAGCATAGGAAATCGGAAGTGGATGAACCGAAGGGTGAAATGAATAAAATCAATCATACTACTTTTGACGGAGAACACAAGAATGATGAAGATGTTGAGACATCACTACTGGTCATGAGAAAATATTTCCAACTGCAGAACTATTATTCTCATGCAGAGGGAAGAATTTCCATTTACCAACTTAAAGGAAAGGCATCCATCTGGTGGGATCAACTTGTGCAAGTACAACATGTCAGAGAGAAGAATGTTACATGGAGGTAATTCAAGAGACATTTTGAAAAAAAGTACTTAACTAAGAGGTATTATGACAAGAAAATGAAAGATTTCTTCAAACTCAAGTTTGGAAGTATGTCCATTGATGAGTCTGAAAGAAGAATCTTGGACTTTTTGAAATATGTCCCCTTCATCAAGGACGATACAGTTATGATTCAAAGGTATCTGAGTGGGCTTCCATCTTCCATCAGTGACAAGATCAAGTACGATGACCTGAAAACTATGGAAGAAAATATGAGTGAAAAATGCTTATATGATCAACAAAAAGAAAATCCTACTTTTCAAAAATATTGGGAAGACAAGAAGAAGTTAAAGAGGGAGTAGAGGCAGAAGGGAATCAAACCACCATTTTTCAGGAATAGTCCTCAAGGAAAACTAGTTTTGAGAGAGCTCAGGATGGGCGAAGTAGGTGGGCAAAGGCCAAGACAAACACCTATGGAGTGTTGGGGATGCAAAGGAGATCATAGGTATATATATTTTCCTCATAGAAAGGACAAGGTGATATATTTTCACAATGTTCAGCAAGAAGAAATAGTGGAGGACATGGAAAGAAGAGTACCAAGGATCTATGCAGCCCTGGACAACAAGCAAGCTGAGTATCAATCACACATGATTGAAGTTGAAGGTATGATAAATAACCATGCCTTTACTATTTTAATAAACCTAGGAGACAGTCATAGTTACATACATCCTAAAGTTGTGGAAATATTATGCTTGTCGAGAAGTAAGCATGAGAAATCATGGTTGGTACAGCTGGCTACAGGAACCAAGGGGAAAGTTTTTGAGTTGGTTAAATCATGTCCAATGGGCATGAATGGACTAAGTACCAAGACAGATCTAAATATCTTGTCTTTAGGTTCATATGATTGCCTAATTAGTATGGACTAGTTGGACCAACACCATGCCATTTTAGATTGCCATAACAAGGCATTCACTTTCTTGTATGAGGAAGGAAAATGGAGAGTAGTCCAAGGAATTCCCAGGGAAGTTGATATTAGAGAAATTTCAGCAATGCAACTGAAGAAATTCTAGAGAAAAGGTTTTCAATTATTTGCAGCTCATATGGAGGAAGCATCTAAGGATAAGGTGCCAATTCTAGAGGACTATGCAGTCCTAGAAGATTTTGAAGATGTGTTCAAGGAGGTACTAGGAATACCTCCAAAGAGAGATATTGATTTCTCTATGAATTTGATGCCTGGAGAAACCCCAGTGTCAAAGACTACCTACAGAATGAGTACACCAGAGTTGAAGGAACTACAAATGCATCTTGAAGAGGTTTTGAAGAAGGGGTATATCTACCCAAGTGTATCACCTTGGGGTTCCCCAATCTTTTTCGTAAAGAAGAAATATGGAACAATGAGATTGTGCATTGATTTCAGATAGTTGAACAAGGTCACTATAAAGAAAAAGTATCATTTACCAAGGATTGATCATATCTTTGATCAATTAAGGGATGCAAAGATATTTTTGAAGATAGATCTCAGGTCAGGATACCATCAAGTAAGGATTAAAGAGGAAGACATCAACAATACCTCCTTCAGAACAAGGTATGGTCATTAAGATTTCACAGTGGTGCCATTTGGGTTGTCAAATGCACCAGTTGTTTTCATGTTCTTAATGAATGGTGTTTTTAGGGAATATTTGAACAAGTTTTTCATTGTCTTTCTGGATGACATCCTTGTATATTTGAATTCGGAAGAAGAGCATGAGCACAATTTGTGCTATAGAGGGAAAACCCCCCTATGGACTACACTAGGGTTCAACATGTAAACGGATCTAATTGTATAAAAGTATCATACTTTTTATAACCACCCCAAATATACCCCACATTCATGCATAAAATACAAAGTAAAAAGATCCGATAACTCTACCTTAAACTCTACGTCTGGTATCTATCCTTTCGAGTTTGGTTACTCCTCCACTACAAGTCTCCTCCCTAGGTTGGCCTGAATTCAAAAACAAAGAAAAAAGGAACTACGAACATGCATATTATATATGAATTAGTGGGTTAGATGTCATAATAAAACATAAATCAAACATAAATATTGAACACATCATATGGCGGGACATAAAAAGTATTCCTTTTATTGATATCACAAAGTTTACTTAGAATGAGATCGACCACTGCTCCTCGAACCTGGTCCGGGCTCCTCTTCACCAAGATCCAACTGCGCTTCCACGTATCTTTCTCCTCTCACACTCTGTCTAGGGAATGGAATAGGCTTATAATGGAGGAAAAAGGAAAGAATGGGCAATTCTAGCACAAAACTCACAAGGTGGATGCAAATTCTTAGGGCAAGGAGGGGATGTGAAACGGGAAGAGTTTCACTATTCTTATGCTTAGATTTGGAGTGATACCAAAATACCTCATTTTATATGAAAAAAGGATGGTTATTCGGTTGGGTGACGGGCTATAGCGGGTAGGACAGTTGAAAAACTACCCAATAGCCTGTAATCTCAACGAATTCTTTGCAATGTTTTCATTTTTGCAACATTTGTTGGTATACGCGGGCTGTAATGGTGAAACTAACATACGTACATGATTTATAGTGGTGCAACAAGCGTGTGTACATGGGAAGTAGTGGTGAAGGGCATGCACATCTTCAAAAATATGGTTTTTAAGAAGAACTGCTCAGTGATGGCTTGGAAAAAATAGCAAGTGAGAGGGCCTGATGCCAAGTATGCATGTTTGGTGAAAATTAGGGTTATAACAGATTCCCCCTATTGTGTGAGGTCATAATAGAATCTGATGGCCGAAATACATTACAAATCTTCACCAACGTATGAAGCGAGTGTTCCTGGGACTAGAGTTCGAGAGGTGCCATTTGCAAAAATAATAATTGTCTCATCGAGGCGGGCATACCCATGCTCAGGATAAAATAAATCATGGTTTCCAATCAAATACACTGCAAATCCATGTCATATAACTATATAAAGTGTATCCGCGAGCAATACACAACGGATCTACATCTCAAAATCAAAGATATACATGTATAGTATCCATCTTCAAGAAGCCAATGACGCCTGAAGGCTGGAGATGAGGCCTTAAGAGCTCGAGAAACAACTCTAAGATCTTCAAAAATCAGGTAGGAGTGTATTGTGAGTGTACGACTTCACTACCCATAAGTCTTCGATGGCTCATCGGGAACAGACAAGAGGATATCGGTGATCAGGTAGTGAACTTCAATGATTTCGAACAAGGACTTGATTGGACTTTCGGGATGGCCGAGTACGAGGACAAGAGACAAACTGCAGAAGGGTTGACTCACGATGAGTAAAAAATTCCCTTGGACAATAGCACGACAGGTGATCAGACTCAGGCAGCATGACATTGACATAAGTTCACGATGCAGGAGGCAATACAAACTATCCATGTGTTTGGAAGAATAACCAAACAAAGGAGGACACAACTCTATGTAGCGAGAATAACTTTCTAAGGTCATATTAAATTCCAAATCTTGGCGAACAAATGAAAGGATGTTCTTTGTCCAAGGGAGACTCATTTTGTTTCCATAAAAAGAAAATACTTTTCTCATCCTCTTTTTGGGGTATATTTGATTTTTTTTGTATTTTTCAATATTTTGAACAGGTTGAAAAAGAATAAAAGAATGTTATGCTGCAAAGGAGGAATGAGTGTCACAAAACATACTAGTTCCAAGCACAAGGAACACATTAATTCTCATAGCAAGGAGACATGTGCAGGAAGATGACACTCAGGAAAATTCCTCCATGGGTCAAGGTGTCAAAACGAAGAGGCAAAGTGATACAAGGCTTGCATATAAGGCATGTTTCATAGGTTTGGTTGAGAGCAACATGGAGCTGGCATTAGGCCAAAGACATGGGGATTCAAATGTGATTAATAGGACACAATGAAACCCCCTTCAATGTATTTTCAAGAGCCCAGAGAAGGTAAGCTCGATAATTTTTCATTTTTAGAGAGTCTGAAAAAGCATAAAAGAAGACTCCGTTGGGGTACCTTTTTCAAAGGTAGTCTAGTCAGTTCAAAAAAGGGGTAGACTAGCACCGAAAATGCATCTATTCAAAACCATTTTAACGTGTGACATAGACAAGATCACTCGACAATATTTTCAATTTTAAGGATTATGAAAAGAGCTTAGCTATGGAATCACTACCTTTTTCTAGATTTAGTCTCCTTAGCCTAAAAAAGTGAAATTTGTTGAGGAGAACTCTCCCGGTGAGACAAATCTCTCGAGGTGTACCTTTTTACTCCTTAATCTATAGGATGAAAAAAGGGTAAAACTCATGCCAGTAGATGTTTTTCTGAACCAATTAATGAGTGTCAAAGAACAAGGTCACTCGACGATATTTTCAATTTTAAGGAGTCTGAAAAGAGCTTGACTATGGACTCCGTAGGGAATGTTCTTCTGGACCATTTTAACTTGTGTGCAGGAATAAGGTCACTTGACAATCTTTTCAATTTTAGGGAGTCTGAAAAGAGCTTAACTATGGACTCCGTGGGGGTTCCTTTTTTGTAAATTTAGTCCCTCAGGCCCCAAAAAGGGTTAAACTTATACTTGAGAATACTCTTCTAGTGAACCGAAGTTCCTAGAGTGTACCTTTGTTCGTAAAATTGACCATCCATACTGAAAAATGGGTAAACTACCGTCGAACAGACGTGCCTTCAAGTTTTAGTTTGGCGAGCGTGAAGGACAACAAGATCGCTTGGCAATCTTTTCATGTTTAAAGAGTCTGAAAAGGGATTTAAAGATGACTCATTTTCTGGGAGTCCTAAGGGTGAGGTCAAGAGTGATGACATATCAGACATATGAGGCTCAATCTCGTAATATGGAAAATACTAACAAGGACTCATGATCCTAAAGTCATTAATGATGGCATGGACACCAAAATGCAACTAGGATCTACCTAGGGCATCCATGTAGAGGTAGGCTCTACCACCAAATTATGAAACTTCTAGAGCATCAATGACGGTTCTGTGTCACAATACAGTGGGTTCAATCCTATGGAAAAGAAGAAAAGACAATGAGATGCAAAAAGTGGAGGTGGAATCCTAACTTAAATGCAAAAAGTTGGAAAAATGACTTTTACCAAAGAATCTTTAAAAATGTTCCATCTCCCAAAAAAAATTTCCAAACCAAAAGTTAAGTGTATCGTAACATCCAATGAGAAACTCAAGAACCACATTAACTGATTTTTAAGCCAGAAAAAATGACAAAAAGGGCCAAAAAAGTCTATAAATAGAAGCTGGCATGATCCAGATTATTTTCGACATGAAATGAGAGCGGAGATATAATAAAGAAATGCATAGAGATATCGCATATATCCAGTAATATAACATAAATATATTAGATATGCAACCATAAACATAGAGATATAATAATACACGATTTCTATTAATGAACGAAATGTACAGAGACTGTAAAAATACAGAGTGAAAGACTCGCTAGAATGGTGGCAGCTTATCTCTGAGAAGAGATGTGACGGCTACTCGCATTCGCAAGAAGATGATTACAATGAGGCTCATAAGGCCATTTTACAATAGATGAGAATGCAAAAAGTCCTAGACATCCAAAAACCTAACCCTAGGAGATGAAGTGCCAAAAGTCATGTGGGCCCCGTTTGGGTAAGTGAGTACATCAATTTCCCGGGGTCGTAACTTTTGCATACGATCTCCGTTTTAGGCGTGTGATAGCTCGTTGGAAAGGTATTGTCGAGGATATTCATTTTGGGGGCTCAATTATGCCTTTTAATATCATTTAGAACCTCCATCTCGAAAAACCTTCATTTGGACCCTCAAAATGGCCCCGAAAGTTAAAACCTGCTAAAAATAGTAAATTGCCAAAATGGCCAGAAAACTGTTTTGAGCCATTTGGAAAAGGTGGGTGGCCACCGATATCCACCTGGATCATGGCAGCTCATTATCACCATTGCAAATTGAGAATTGACCAAAAATCCAAAAATACCCTTTTTCTAAAAGAATTGATTCTGGGAACTTCAGAGGACGAAACGAACTTCTGCTCGGACCAAGTAAGTAAAAATCAACTCCTATTGCATTTCAATACTTCCCTTTTTCATTTATTTTATTTTTTTGGGGGGCATGCACTCCTAAAAGGGGGCGACCCTTTGTGTACACAGGTTGTCCAATGACAGCCCGTGGGCAGAAAAAAGTCTGCACACGTGCATACGCGATTGTGTCCAATAGAGCCCACGTACACCCTCAAGGACATGGAAAAAATTGAAAACAAAAGAGTTAACTCCCCTTTGAACTTGTTTGTAGTAGGATGGATGTCCATTGGAGAGAGAGGGAGCATGAGGATATATATATCTTGGTTGATGAGGACCCTGCAGCTATGGTTGCATTGAGACAATGCGGGTTGTGGATGTTCTTTCGGTGTCCATTCATGAAGGCACAACCCAAGCTACTGAATGCCTTGGTAGATTATTGGAACCCCGACACTAAGGTGTTGATGCTTGAGGGGCAGTGGTTGACTCCAACAACTAAATACATTTACTTTCTGAATGGGCTCTCGAGGAGAGGTGAACCAATCAACTTGTGTGCTTTTCACCCTGGGCCCCAAAACATTGTTGAGTTGATTGAACTACATTGTGAGGGTGGCACTGAGAAAGTAGGTTCTTAGGTGCAAATCCACAAGATCACCAACCTATCATTGAAAGTGATAGTTTTACTTATTGGGAAGATCATTGGATCCGTGGCCTTACATCAGGCTTCCTGGGCACACATGCATTGTGCGGTGCAGTTCTGAAATGCACGAATATTTGACTGGAGCATGACCATGGTAGACTGCAAGAAGAAACAACTCATCAAGTGTCGCGGGCGAAGTAACAAAAACTTTGGATTTGGGACCATTTTTTTCTCATTGTTCTTAGAGAGGGTACCCAGTCTCATTCCACGAGAGACAGCACGAGGGCATGTGGCCTCGCTCCCAATAGTGTGTATATGGGCAGCGTTGCTGCCACGACAGGGCGGAGGGAGGACCATAGAGGCCTTCGATGATACATTTTTTGACTGGTGGGCACGATAGATTCTAGCGATAAAGGACTACCCCTATGTCAGGATCAACTTTTCCAGGGAACCGGACATGCCTAAACCTCCTGGAGATGAGCGAGGAGAAATAGGTACGTTTTCTTTTAATGTTATTTAATTTTTATTTTCTTTTCATATATATCATTTGTATGTGTACCAGAGTATATGACAACTATGTATCTGTTATGTACAAATGTGGGACCAGTGTGTTCAACAAACTTCACAAGTACCAGGTGACGTCCTCCACCAAAGGTGGTCCTAGCCATAGCCACCGGATGAGAAGTAGTAGCAGCAAGAGGACCTCCAACCGGAGAGGATGAGAGATTTTTGAGTCGAGTGGAGCGGAACCTCAACGTGGTTGCTCGTGCAGTTCCCATGGCTGAGATCAAGGATCTCCCACCATCGATGCAACCTCACGTAGTTGGGGTGCCACGGACCTGGGTCCAGCTCTTTTGGCATTTGGAAAACATCGTGGTTCACTATGGCAGGGATAATAGGCCCCATGCCTAGCTTAGGATGGACCACTTACATGCGAGGCCACTCTTTGTATAATTTTGAGGGCATAAGCCCCGTGATGTGTGCTGAACATATTATTTTTTGAGGTGCTCATGCCCACCTATGTACTCTGAGACTTTTGATATATATATATATATATATATATATATATATATATGCATATTTACATATTTTGTGTCTTATGGATCACATTTTTACAATGTATGTACATGCATATGTGTGTGCAATATGCCAATCTAATACATGATTAGCTAGAGTATCAGTGATTTGATTCAATCTCCTAGGAACATGGATATACGTAATGTAATCAAATCATCGTTCGAAGAGATGTACCCTAAGTAATCATCAATGTAGAGTAGGATTATAAACGCGGTAAACCCCATTCAATTTGGACACAACTAGCTGGGAATCTAAGTAGACCTGGAGGTGAGAGATACCATGTGACAAAGTGTCATGAAGAAACTCTATTACTATGTTGTACTCGACGACATTGTTTTTGGCATCACCTAAACAGATACCTCCAGAAGATAGTACCTAGCCTTGAGGTGTAAATATCACCCAAGCTATGGAAGTAAGCCTCCGAGTGTGTTCACTAGTTCCGTTTGGGAACCCAATGAACACCTCTGATTCACTTGACATCTACCATAGCAAAAAATATGACATAAATAACGACACGTCCATAAACAAAAAGACAAAAACTAATTGTATAAGAAATATACATATGTACAAGAAGTCACCCAAGGCGATCGACCTACGAGTAATACTTCTTGAGGTAGATGCCATTTCTAGGCTCCACCAAAGATTTTCCTTCACAATCAACTAGATTAGAAGCACCCTTCTTTAAGACCTCTTTCACAATGAAAGGTCAGAACCACATGGTTTGAACTTGCCTGCTCCTAGGGGATCCTTGTCTTGGTCATAGACTAGGACAAGGCCACCTTTGGAGAAAATCCGAGCATGAACGTACCGATCATATTGACACTTGAATTTTTGTCTGTGAGCCTCGTTAGCGAAGGCTGCATCATGGTGTTGCTCATCGAGCTGATTGAGATATAATAAGTGTTCCTCAAGCGGTGAAGTGTTTGGCAATAACTGTACTGCCAACTTTAGAGATGGGATTTGGCACTCTATTGGAAAGACTTCTTCCAGCCCGTAAACGAGTTGAAAAGGTGAGAAACTGGTTGTAGTATTTACAGATGTTCGGTAGGCCCACAATGGAGAGTACAACATCAAATGCCAATTTGACTTGGCCAAATTGATCGTTCGTTGCAAAATATCCTTGAGGGACCTATTCACAGCTTCCACCTAACCATTCCCTTGTGGGTAGTAGGGTGATGAATGCTCTTTCCTCAACCCAAGATTTGATGTTAACTCAGACATCATTTTTTTCTAAAAGTGACTGCCATGGTCAGTGACAATCTCCTTTGGGATGTCGAACCTTTCTACAATCTAGTTAAAAATAAAGAGAGTTGTAGTTTCACCATCATCTTTGAATGTTGGCATAGCCTCGACCCACTTTGTGAAGTAGTCTACTGCTACGATGATATAATGATGCCCCCTAGATGAAACTAGGCGACATGTAGTATAATCAATCCCCCACTTAGTGAAGGGACCAACTATAATGATGGGAAACATGGGAGCGGGGTGTGCCCTCATATTCCAAGAGAATATTTGACATGGGTAGCACTTCTTGACAGATTCAACGCAATCCTTGATTAACATCAGCCAAAATTAACCAGATCATAGAATCTTTTGGGTTGTTTCCAACCCAGACAAATGACCACCACATGCTCTAGTGTGACACTCGTTAAGAACGATTTCCTCTTCTTCATGAGTGAGACACTGATGGAGGATGCAATATACACCTTGACGATACAAAGTGTCATCAAGAATGAGATAGTTTTTTTCTTGATGGCGGGGCATCTCAAAGTTTGGAGATAGACTAGTATATATGCATATCAGGGGTCCGAAGATGAAATCAGAAAAATATCTCCTTTAATCGATGATTCTATGGGCGTAACCTCACCTGACTAGACTGGAAGTTTCGAGATAAGTTCTACAAATACCAATGACTTCTTAGATTTTATAGAAACAAAATCCAAGTCAAATTCCTGGAGGATAACTATCCATCTACTGATATTTTGGTCGATTACACGTCATGTCAGTATGTATTGAAACGAATTCATAATGACAATGACGGTGGTCTTACAAAGAATAATATAATGACAGAACTATTGGACAACATGGACTGATGCCAACGCAAGCTTCTCAACGTGGGAGTAGTTGATTTTTGGTCCAAACAGACCTCGGTTCAAGTAATAAATCACATGCTCTTCAAGCAGATCGTCCTCTTGAACCAAGACCATACCGACGGTCGACTCTGCTGTGACCAAGTACAATAAGAAATCTTTATTATAATTGGGTGGCCGAAGAAGAGGGGAGGACATGAGGGTGCATTTAAAGACTTTGAAAGAGTGTTGAGGGACTTCATCCCAATAGAAAGGAACATCCTTTTTTAGTAAACGGATGAACCCTTTAGTGATCTCGACATAGTTTGCGATAAAACACCAAATAAAGTTGGATTTTCCCTGTAAACTCTGAAGCTAAGGGACTATGAACGGGGGAGGAAATTGAACTATTGCCTCAACCTTTAGAGGATATACCATGATCCCTATTTTTGAAACTATGAAACCTAGAAGAGGACCCGACATCACACAAAAGATGCACTTGTTTGGATTCAATTGAATCTGATAGTAGCGACATCGCTCAAAGATAAGTCGAAGGTGCGTGGGATGATCAACTCTCTTACGAGATCGTGATGCTAAAACATAGAGATAGACCTCGACTATGTATCTGATATTATGGAACGAAAAAGACATGGCCCACTGAAAAGTGGCTCCAACATTCTTCAGGCCAAAAGGCATCTTCCGATAAGCAAATATACCCCATGGACAAATAAAAGCAGTTTTATGCTAGTCTTTGGGCTTAATATTTATCTGATTGTATCTCAAGAAACCATCCATGAAAGAAAATACCTCACAACCTACACATTCATCGACAATCTGGTCAATGAATGGGGTGGGGAAATTATCCTTTGCACAAGACTTGTTCAAGTCACATAAGTCCATACATATGGGAATTGTTCCCTTCTTTTTGTTGACTGAAATGCGATTTGACACCCATTGAGTCAATTGAACGGGGTAGATGAAACCTGCTTTGAGCAATTTCTCTACTTCATCCTTAATAGTTGTCTCTTTCTTAGGATTTACCAGATGAAGCTTCTTTCGGATAATCTTAGCGTCAGGATACATCATTATTTCATGTTTGATGATTCTTGGATCAATGCCTGGCATTTCCTAGTAAGACCAGGAAAAAAACATCGTGGAATTCCTTAAATAAATCTGTGTAGATTCAAATCTCCTCTGGGGAGAAGTTCGCTCTAACGAAGACATTTTCCATGATGCCAGGGGTTCTGGAGATGTCAATAAGTATCGTTTCAGTGATGGTTTCCATATTACCTTCAACGTAAAATGCATGCATAGCCAAAGGATTGATAGGACAAGACCTATGTCCAGTCATAGTCAACATGAATTCACTTGCCTCAGTTCTTCTTAACTCTGGGAGAAAATAAGATATGTGATGGAAATCATCCCAAGTTCTGTGCAGACCAATCATTGCCTCAATAATCACCTCATTTGAGGGCAATACCATGTCTAAAGAATTGGTAGTGGCGAGGGAATATTGAGCCCAAAAAGGCTCAAGAACTGGATCTAACTCTTGTGCAAGAGTCAGATCGGGGTCGGTGGAAGCTTGATGTAATATAGAGTATGCAACCTCTATCATGGACATGGGCATGTCCATTCCATGATGCCTTGTCCCTTCCATCATGGCTGATGGGGAAGGAAGAGTCCATAAATCATTAAAGTAAGTCATGCAGAACGACGACACTTGAAATATTTCAGCCTTAGGCTGTTCAGGGATAACCAATATGAACTTGACATCACTGGAAGGAGGCAGGTAATCAAAAGTATCCATCAAAGGTTATCAATCATTGATGACGTCGGGCTGAGGGTTATCAATCATCAGGATTGTGGATGAATTCAATGAAGGATCAATACAAGAGAAGGACAAGTGATCAATGGACACGATCCGACCCTTGTGTGGAAACAAAAAGACCCAGAAAACTGTGGTGACCACTACATTCATAACATAGGTCCAACTCCTTCCTAATAGAAGGGTGTATTCGAGAGGTGCACCGACCACTTCAACTTCGATGCACACAGTCTTCCTCCTTAACTGCATGGGGAAATAAGGGATGATCCCATGTGGTCTGAAAGAATGACCATCGAAAGCAATGAGTAGAGTAGGTGACAGAGACAAAATGGGTTGGCCAATGGCCTTCCAACACACCAACAACATCACGCATGTCGAGGATCCCTCATCAACCACCGTGCATAAAATATTCTGGGCAAAGGTTTTCATGGTGTAAGCCAATACTATTTGAAATTCCACATGGTAGGGGAGACAAGGTTTTAAGTCGATCGTATCAAGCATGACCGTTCCCAGATTACAAGTCTTAGTGGATCCCAAAGCCAATAACAATGCCTTTCTCTGTGTGGAGAAGCTCTAGAGGACTTCCAAAGAAGACATTGCACAAGGGGTTTGTGACAAATATTCCACCACAGATTAGTTATGGGTGACCCTTGCATTCGGATTATGCAAATATTTCTTGAACAAACCTTTCAAGATGTGTTTCATTGTTTCACCCATCGTCTTCTCAATCTGGAGAGGAACAGATGGGTTTACAGATTCCTTACCCTTTTCAGCAGATTCTATCATTCTGTAATCGTGCGCTCAAGTCGCTATGTAGGAATCACCTTTCATCATATACATGTTCATGGACAAAGGATTATTAGAAGATGGAGGGGGTCCCTGACTACCCCCATCCGTGCTCGAAGAGGCTTGAGTTAAATTTTTCCCATGAGGAAATGGGTTCATTAACACAATAGACTGCTGCTGCGCCAATAAATTTTTTGCCTCTACAAGTCGAGGGCATAGGTGATTTGGATGGTCATCCGTGCAAAGGTTACACGGATACTTTGACTTTATTTTCTCTATGTTTCCCCCGCCAACATTATTGGTGGGTTTCTTATCCCCCTTACCCTTCTTTCGTTGTTTCTTCTTTCCGTTAGGCTATTGGTTGGCCTTCAGGTTTGTCGATTTCACACTGTGTACATCCCATGTTTGAGTAGGGGGAGTAGTCAAACCAGTGGTTTGGTTGGCCATTGTCTATTGTATAGAAAATTTTTGCAATCGATTGGATAGTTTCTCAACAGGCTTTGCTTGTGCTGAACCAACTATACCATCAACATGTGGTCGAGAATTTTGTCTGTTCTTGTCAAGAATTGACCATGGTGCATATGTAAAAACTTTGTAAAGTAAACCAGGATGAGAGTATACTAGTTCTAGCTATTGAGCTCTTATTATCACTTCTTCCTCGGAAAAACTCCTGACGTTGCAATGTCCTTGGATAATTGAGGTACCAAAGACTTAAGAAACCACTCCAATAGAAAAGATGGTGGGACTGGTACTTTTATCAAACTCTCCAATGCCGCCATTCTCAGATGTGATCTAAGATATGGTCAGCCTTTGTTTTCTCAAAGTTGGCCAGCAACTCGGTGTCGACATCATATCTCACAGGTAATTGGAAATGATTAAGAGAAACCATCGCCAACTCGCCAAAAGTAGAGTATCTTGAGTGGTCGAGCTTGATGTACCATTTCACGACACTCCCTATAAGAGTGCGTTGAAAAAGATGCAACTGTATGGACTCATATCTCAATGAATTCGATGAGAACCATAGGTGAAAAGTGGTCAAATGATCGCCCGGATCTTCGTTAAGATTACCTTCAAACTTTGGAATGTTTGAGGGAAACTTGGTTGGCATTGGAGGCCAACGCTGATCATGACAGATTAGGTCGTTTAACAATCTTGACAAGTCTGGAAAATGTAACATTGCTAGAAACGGTAGTTTGGGTTGTTGACTATGTATAGGGAAAAAGGAGCCTGGATTTTGGCTGGTACCAGGTTGCCAGGAAAAGTTAGGTTGCTGACCAAGGTTTTGGTAAATACCATGGTCGTGGCCAGTGTACAGATACTGTGCTTGTTAAGACATCATCGAATAAATCCCGTAATTGGATGTTGAACGTTGGGCAGGGGTTGCTCCCTACGTTGTGTTCCAAATATTCTGGAAAGGGTTGCCCCCTGTTGATCTGACAGGCATAGGTACTGAGCCTTGCCCAGGGATCCATTGGCCATGGAAGGGGTTTCCCCCGGTCGGCATCCCTGACGAGGGGATTGATCCATACCATGGATTCCAAGGTCCTTGTGAGGTGTTCTCCCCCTGTGCAGGAATAGTACCCTGCACCGGATTTGTCCAAAACCAGGGTTTCCCCCGACCAAGACAACAGCTGACAAGAATGTGTTGTTACCAAATGCATCGAAAAAAGAGAACAACAAATAACCCACCGACGTGGTGTTGGAAGAAATTCCTTGACTACCTACTTCGAACAAGCTATAGATCATGTTTGGCCAACTGGGCTGTTGGGGAGCACCACTAGCGAGGGGGACGATAGAGGTATATGACCCCCACCATAAGGGAAAGCATTATAGGGTCTAAGATTCCCCCCATGGACCCTTGCATAGGAGAGTTAGAGTTCCCTTCCCCTAGACCCATGGTATGTAAGGTGGAGTAGGAAATGACAGAGTTTGTATCAAAGCCAGGAATCCTATATGAAAATGGAGGGCCTGTCACACTCTGGGTGAACAGATTAATTATCGCTACCATAGAAGGAACCAGACCATTTCCCAATGTAGATGGGGTTGAGACCATGGTGGTATGGATTGGAAAAGGTGGGTTATGAGGCCCTTTGTAGTGAAAGCCATAGAGGGAGTGTGAGGACTCCCTGACAAAGTAGCAACATTTTATTCCATCACTGCTTGTAGGACTATCTGACACTCGTGATGTGTTACCCTTGGAGGGACAAGCTATATCAAAAGCACCACTGACAAGTCAGTGATCAGAGGGTTATAATTCCCAAGAGCTTCCACTCCAAGGTCTAAAATAGTCAGTTCCTCCAGATTTAATTTTTATCCTCTCGTGGATGGCTCAGGTATAGTTTCCTACGGCCTGGTCGCCTCAAATGACCCTTGTTGGTCAAGTCTTCATCGTAACAGTGGCGGTGGTGGCTCCAATGAAACTGGCTACAGGCCCTGAAGCATTCACAACTGGAGGAGCTCTTGATCTTCCACCTTGTGAAAATATCAATGATAATGTAAGGCTTTTACTAACATTGAAAACCAACACAAACTAGAAAATATCCTATGAGATAAAGAAAGCAAACCACTAGCTATTTGGAAGAACAGTTACACCAGCCAACAATAAAGAAACTTACCAGTGCAAGTGAAACTAAAATACGGAAGCACTCTCTGGGTATACTCTGCAAAGTGTGGCCCGATGTATTCCCTAGGTACCGCAGTATACCCCCGTAGTCACTTGTGTAAGTCACTAGAATAAAGGCAACTAGGTTGTAAGCGTGCAAACAATCACTAGGTGGGTATAGTCGATAGTCGGGTGGAACATAATGAGCAGGGTATCAAGCCTAAAACCTATAGAGGGTATCGAAAGAAAGTGGTCTGGAAGAAAACTAAGGACCTCGAATGGATTCGATATCCACAAAGCTCTGTGGCAAATGCAACCGACAGAATCCCATGATAAGTCCTCTCTATGCTTTCCCCACTACGCTTGGTCGGGCTTTGGAGGGGTTATCTCCGCTACCTTTTCGTACGTGACCTCGTGTTTATCCCCTGTGTTAGAGGGGGGTCCCGAATAACTCTCATGTTTACTGGAATTTTTACACTCCCTATCACAGACGCGTATGTTTTTTTTATAGCCTTGAAGAGTTTTCTCTCCAACCTAAATCAAGGCTCTAGCCTAGACTAGTTGATGGAGCCTACAAACATAAAGTCTAATAAATTTTAATTTAGCATTAATTTGAAGTGGCTAGTCTTAATTCAAGGAAACATAAATGAAACTAGTGGTGTATTTTAAGAGATGAAAGAGAAGAGCATTAAATGAAACTAAAAACAAAACTACTTCTTTTTGACAAATAAAAATTTGCAAATTTAAACTCTTTAACCAAATTTCCGTAATTACTTTTTTTATAAGATCTTTAAAAAAAAAAAACCTAAAACAAGATTCCTCTTGACTACGAGCTACTCAGTGTTCTAAGAAATCAGTAAAGAACTTAAGAAAGAAGTCTTTTTTCCTGACAAGTAAAGAAACTAACCTAACTACTTAACCAAAGTAAGAAATGAAATATTTTTCTTTTTTTTTATGCTTCAAAAAAGAAACTTGAAATAAATTATTTTTATTTTGTTTTAAATCAGGTCAAAAGGGGAAAAAGTGAAGAAAAGACAAGACCAAAAACTGACTTCTGGTCTAGTGCAGATCAGAGGGAGTCACTGACGATACTAAACAAGATGATCAGAAAAGACTCACAAACTCATCTAAAACCCTTTCAAAGAAAACTCAAGAAAACTTCAACAAATAATCAAACTGATGTCAAACTCAGGCTAAAGATTGTAACAACAGATACCAGTACTAGATCAAGCAAGCCCTGAGTAGTATGACTTCAATCAGAGAAGAGTTTAATTGCCTCTTCTTCCAAAAAAAGTTTCTTGACACAGACATGCTACTAACACTTAAGCAGCTTGTGTATGTACGTGGGATGTCTAAAGGCAGGGTGCGTATGTATGCATGTAGACCCACTACAGGCTGCATACACCTCTGTAACTTCTTAAAAAAGAAAACTAATAGGTATACTGACAGGGCAGGGAGTACTGGTATGGAAGACCAGAATCCCTTAAAGACTCAACAACCTACTGAAACTCAAAAAAGGTAATCAAATCAATTAAAACACCCAAAAATATCCCCTAAAACCCTACAGGTTTCCCCAGTATGGTCTCCAGTTCTACTATAGAGGGAAAACCCCCTCTATGGAATACACTAGGGTTCAACATGTAGGTAGATCTAACCATCTAAAAGTCTCCTAATTTTTATAACTACCCTGAATATACCCAATATTCATGCATAAAATACAAAGTAAAAAGATCAGGTAACTCTACCTTAAACTCTGCGCCTAGTGTCGATCCTTTCACATTTGGTTTCTCCTCAACTAAAAGTATCCTCCCAAGGATGAACTTTATTCACAAACAGACAAACAAGAAACTATGAACATGCATCTTATATATGAATTAGTGGGTTAGATGTCATAATAAAACATAAAGCAAACATAAAGATTGAACACATCATATGGAATGACAGAAACGATATTCCTTTTATTGATATCACAAAGTTTACTTACAATGAGATCAACAACTACTACTTGAATCTGGTCTGGGCTCATCTTCACCAAGCTCAAACTATGCTTCCATGTATCTTTATCCTCACACTCTCTCTAGGGAATGGAATAGGCTTATAATGGAGGGAAAAGGTAGGAATGAGCAATTTTTGCACAAAACTCACAAGGTGGCTGCAAATTCTTGGGGCAAGGAGGGGATTTGAAATGGGCAAAGTTTCATTATTTTTATGCTTAGCTTTGGAATGAGACCCCAAAACCTCCTTTTATATGACAAAAGGATGGTTATTCGGTTGGGTGATAGGCTATAGGTGGTGGGACAGTTGGAAAACTACCCAATAGCCCGTAATCTTAAAGAATTCCTTGCAAATTTTTAATTTTTGCAACATTTGTGGGTATACACAAGTTGTAATGGTGTAGCTAGCATACGTACATGAGTTTTAGTGGTGCAGAAAGCATGTGTACGTTGGCAGTAGTGGTGCAAGGTGCATACATCTACAAAAATATGGTTTTTAGGAAGAGTTGCTCAGTGATGGCTTGGCAAAAATAGCAAGTGAGAGGGCTTGATGCCAGGTATGCATGTATGGTGCAAATTAGGGTTATAACAATTTGAGGATGGTGTTGCAAGTGATAAGAGAGCATCGGCTATATGCTAAATTGAGCAAGTGCTCCTTTTATCAAAAGGATATCCATTATTTGGGACATATCATTTTAGAGGAAGGAATAAGAGTGGACCCTGAGAATATAGAGGCCATTAGAGGATGGTCAAAACCTAATAATGTGAAAAAAGTAAGATCCTTTATGGGTCTAGATGGCTATTATAGGAGATTCATTGTAGGGTTTTTGAAAATTTCTCACCCAATCACTTCATTACAAAGAAAAGGGATGAAATTTAATTGGACAGAAGAATGTGAAAAGAGCATCCAGGAATTGAAGCAATTGTTATCTAGTTCTCCAATCATGAGGATTGAAGATCCAAATAAATATTTTGTAGTGTGTACAGATGCATGAAATAAGGACTGGGAGGAATCCTCAGTCATAATGGGTTTGTGGTAGGTTATGAATCCAGAAAGATGAAGGATCATGGAAAGAACTATGCAACTCATGATTTGTAGTTGGCAGCCATAGTGCATGCCCTAAAGAAATGGAGCCACTACCTCATGGGAAGGAGGTTTGAACTAAGGAAAAACCATAATGGTTTGAAGTGTTTGTTTGATCAACCAACCTTGACTTCTAGGAAGAGTAGATGGTTGGAATTCCTTTCTGAGTATGACTTTGATATCAAGCATATCAAAGGAAAGGAGAACAAAGTGGCTGATGCACTCAACAGAAGAGTGCATGAACTACATGCTACAACCATTAGCACGTATCAAAATGATATTAAAGGAAGAATTTTGGAAGCTGAAAATGCATATTTGCAGTACATGGAATTGGTGGTAGAGCTACAACAAGGTAAGACACTATACAAAGTGGAAGATTATAAATTGGAAGTTGATGGAACACTCTTGTACAAAAATAGAATTTATGTATCTAATTCCCAGGAATTGATAATTATGATCTTGAAAGAAATGAATAATGTGCCTTATGCTGGGCACCCTGGATATCAAAAAATAGTGGCAGCAGTCAAGAGCCATTACTTTTGGCTAGGCATGAAGAAGGAAATTTCAGAGTACATAGCTAAATTCTTAGAATGTCAAAGGGTCAAGGTTGAGCATAGGCACCCAGCTGGGTTGCTACAACCATTTCCCATTCCTGAGTGGAAGTGGGAAGTGGCGACAATGGATTTCATCACAGGATTGCCCAGAACTAGCAAGCAACATGATTCCATCATGGTGGTGGTGGATAAGCTTACGAAAGATGCCAATTTTATTCCATTGAAAACTACTCACAAGGTAGCTAATTTTGTTGATATCTATATGAAGGAAGTAGCACGATTTCATGGTATTCCCAAGAAAATTGTGTTTGACAGAGACCCAAAATTTACCTCAAAGTTCTCGAAAGGGTTATTCAAATGGTTTAGAATGAATCTTAACTTCAACACAGCCTATCATCCTGATTCTGATGGGAAAACAGAAAGGGTAAACCAAGTGATAGAGGAAATTCTAAGGATGTATGTGATGGATGAACCATCTAAATGGGAAGACTACCTACACTTGGTAGAATTTTCCTACAACAATGGGTATCAAGCATCACTGAATATGAGCCCATTTGAAGCACTTTATGGAAGAAAGTGAAGCACACCAATAAGTTGGGACAACCCAGCTGATAGAGAAATAATTGGGCCAAAGTTGCTCAAGGAAATGGAAGAGAAAATGCTGAAGATTAAGCAGAATTTGAAGGTTTCCCAAGACATGCATAAAATTTATGCAGATAAGAATAGAACCCATAGGGAGTTTAAAGTGGGTGATAATGTTTTATTGAAAGTGAAATCCAACAAAAGTTCCCTGAAGTTGGGAAACTATTCCAAGTTGGCAGCCAAATATTGTGGTCCATTTGAAATCCTAGAAAGGATTGGACCAGTTGCATATATGCTTGCATTGCCTACATCCCTGACTGTACCTAATGTGTTTCATGTTTCATTTCTTAAGAAATATATACCTTATTCTAGTCATGTTATTAATTGGAATGTGATTCAGGTGGAGAAAGAAGGCATCTTCTAGGTGCATCCAGTGTGTATACTAGATCGGAAAAGCAAGCAGCTCCGGAATCGAGCCATAGGGCTTGTAAAAGTCTAGTGGACCTTGTACGATCCCAAGGACACAACATGGGAGCATGAAGATGATATGTGGGAAGAGTACCCACACCTTTTTGAATATTTTGGAAATCTTGATGTTGTTTTGTAAATACGTTGCACTTAGGACAATGCAAAAATAATGGGAGGGGATTGTAACACCCCAAGGCTGAGCCCCTGCTAAATTGTAATTATGTTTATAGGCTAGTGAGCCGAGTGGTTATAAGCTGAGAGACTTATCTATTTATTAGGTTAGTGAGATAGATGTTAAGACCAATGAGCCTGATTTTGTATATGTAAATTCTTGCATCATTAATAAAATTACACTACTACGTGTAGACCAACCACGAAGAAAGGGTTATGGGGGACTAAGCTCCACTAGGTAGAGTAAGGGAGGGGGATAAGTGTCTAGGCCTATGGGATAAGCTAGAGGGCTTACCTCTAAGGGAATAGTATTTTATTATTATTTCCTAAAGGCTATGGTTGACATAAGCCGTGTTGTCCTAAGTTCCTGGGAAAAAGAGGAAACGAGTGCTAAGTGGAACTCATGCGGCTTCAGGAAGACATGTGTCAACCTAGGCACATGTAGTTTATACTTGGGAAATCCATCTCATTGGGGGTTCTCTTCCCATTCTGGAATTTCTTCCCATCCTTGCGTTTGGACCAGTTTCGAGTTTCCTCACGACCCTTACAACTCTCTGGAAGTCTGTCACCCTTACCGATTGACTAGGGATTCACGCATTGAACTAGTTCTCCATCATCATCACCTATGTATCTAGTACGCACTTTTTGAATCCTGTAGTCATACTTGAGTTATCCTATGTATCTCCTATGAAGCCCAATTCATTTTTATTCACCTGAGTCATGTTGTGTCTTAGCGTTTGGTTGTTTCCACTTTCAGTGTGCATACCTGTTTTTTGTTGCTACTGTCACTGTGTGTTAGTTGAATGTTGTTGTTTTATTTCTTAGGATATTAATTGAAGAAGCAGGTTTTCAAGCTTGTGACCAAATCTCCCAGGTGAGAGAGTTTGTTGGGAAGTGAGTTATCCTGGAAGGGAGTACCGTAGCAGCTACAATACTCTGAGATTGTTGGTCCAGCCTATTGTTGAAGCCCAAGGTAAGGGAGGTGTAGTAGTCAATGGAATTGTATTAGTGAAGGTTTACCCTCCTGGGGTGGAGCAAGCGTGTGGGGAATGAGGTTCTGTGGGTGGTGGGCATAATTTTCTTCTAGGATAAAAGATCCTTCCTATTGTTCTGTGTAACTTCCTTGTTGTCCTTGCCAAGCCTAGAATTCCCTTTCCCAGTGGAGTTTAGTCCCAGCTCGGTTGTGACCCACTGCTGAGCATGATGAGCAGCGTGGTCTAAGGCTGGGAGGTTCATGGAAGCTCTACATGCAGTTAGTGGTCATCTATTAAAAGATAAGTACCAATTTTGTGTTCGTTTTATGTTGTGTATTTGTATTTGCATTATAATTAATGATTAATGCTTGTATATATATATATATATATATATGTTGCATGTATGTGTTAATGTTACTTCCACATGAATGTGTCTATGAGTAGAGTATTGACATCTATTTAATTTCATTATATATATATATATATATATAAGTGTGAATACCAGATGTTATCTTTATCTTCCGATTAAGTTTTATATGTGATTATTTCTGCAAGGTTACTCGGTGGCATGGATTGGCCTGTTGTTTAAGGCCGAGAGTGTCACAAAAATGGTATCAGACTAGTAAAGGAAAAGTTAAGGTTGCTTTTGTAGTGTTACCCGATAGGGGTTGATGGTCAGGGACGTTACATATCTCATGCACAATATACTTTTCTCATATATTTACAATAGCTTGTGAAATGATCTCATAATTATATCTTACAAACAATCCAATCAATTCCAACAATTATTCATATTAAATGGAATGGTATTATCATTCTCTTTATATGCATTATTAACACCCAATATTTTTCATAATGCAATCAAATATTACCATTAAACAATGTTCCAATACTCATAGACACATCTACACAATGAATCCTTGCATTGACTCCAAAATACCACATATATATTTCATGTATTCCACCATGGTGAGTTGGAATATGTAGCTAATGCCTCAAAAAATCATCCAAAATATTCCCCAATTACTTGTTTAACTGTTTGGATACCTTCCTCTTTCACCCATACACAACATTAGGAACATAATCCCTTAGTTCTCTTCATTTTTGACAAAGAGGTTACAACATAAACATTGATTACACAAGGGAAGACCTTACACATGGATATCTCTATTGGAATCCATTTCTATAGCAGGAGTGTGTCTCTTGAGTTGACCTAGTTATGTTCTCATAACCAACATAGCATAATATAAAATTAATTTTTTCATGTATACATTCCAACATCAACAACATTTCTATACTCTAGGACCTCTACCATTACACATCAATTAAATATTGAATTTTTACTAAGGTAATTCTCAATTGACTTCCCTTTGACATTTAAGCAACATAAGTAATTGAATGCATATATGCATCGCCATTATCAAATTTCTTGATGCTACCTGATCAACTAGTATCTTGTAGAAGCTCATGGGCTCCTTCACCAACCTCTTGATCAATATTCTTATCATCCTTATTTGTCTTCGTACGTATGGGTTTCATATGAAACAATAGCACCATCAACCTCTTCAACCATGCTATAAATATCTTTCTTATATACATTTTCCATCATTAGTCATATTCAATTATCATAGCATCATTAATGCACATATATAACAACGAACTACTTTCAATCTATGAGCATTCCATATGCATGTCCAGGCATTCCTACATGCACTAATGAACATGAACATGCTCAAGCATTTAACTTCATCATCCCTACTAGTGCATATGCATTCTAACTACATTATATGCATCATGCACTCTAATGCATATCCATATTCAGATTATTTTGCTCCATGTAGCCTTCCATGAATCCTTCTAGATCCTTGCATCCCTGTACACTATCATTTTTATTATATTTTCAATATCGTTCCTTTATCTGACCTTTTCTATCCAATTCCCACTTTTACATTATTCATTTCCATCCAATATATCCCACTGGAAGATACCTTCACTTAGGCAACCATGTTCCAACATTACCTTGCCATAAATTTCTAAAACCTTGGAATGTGATAGTTCATATAATTCCATCGCCTTGAGACTAACATATCCTTGAATCATTGTTACCATTATCATTATAAAACTACTTTCCATTATCTATAGTTGTCCGTTGACTTTGCTAAATTTTAAAATACTTCTCTTCACTACATTTAACAATTCCCTATGAAGCCTCGTTCTATCCACTCAAGACCAGTCTAATCCTGATGGAATGCTACATTTTTCTTGAATTATTTGTGCTTGTACCTTTCTTCCACTATGGAATCTGATAATAGAAGTGCATGTGTTTCTCTAAATACTTCATCCATAGTTACATATTCATAGCTAGCAACCCTCATAAGTCCTCACAGACTAGTCCCTAGAGATGATTTACCCATCCTTATGACTCACCCATTATCTCATGAGATATTTTTTCTATGTTATATCAATATTTGTATCCATAACTATGTTTCTACTTTAAAACAATATTTTTCATAGGAAATATGATCTTCTTGTTAAAAATACCTTGACACAACAATATTTTCTTGATTTTACCCTACTTATCAACAATACACTATTATTAAAGCTCAAACCATTTTTTCATTACCAAGCTATAGAATTTCCAAATGTTCCACTATACCTATGCATAAGCACTATCATGAATATTAGCACTCTTTCTGAACCAGTAATCCCTTTTGGCATGTACCCCTAACCTCTATAAATATTTTTCCAAAATTGACATTAGTTGGAAAACTTTCACATTGAGCAATTGCATGCTTCACATAATCCAATTTCCCTTTTTCCTACAACTTTATAAAACAACTAAATGATTCCTCTGAGAAATCAATCATTCTTTCATTTTATCTGCTTGATTACCTTTCCAATGGATATACTTATACCTTATTCTGATTTCTAAGATAAAATCTACGGCTCTCTAAAATCAACATTTTCCTCCTTTTTGCACATGTTTCATTGGTACAATAAATCTCAAAGTCAAACTTCTCACTCTTCTATAAATACATCTAACAAGAACCAACAAAACTTTTGTGTTGGGTGCTAATAGTATTCCTGATTGTGAATAGACAAAAAAAATTAGATTTAGGATTTGATGCTCCATCCCACTTTTGTATCAATTTGGATTTGGCAACTTCATCCTTTTTCATTTTCTCCATACTTTTAATTTTTAGTGAAAAACTATTATATCCCGAATAGAGAAAACATAGAAAAAACTCCCTCAAGACAATTGTTTTATGGATTTATGAGTAGATAAAATATAGAACAAATAAAAATTCATGGGTTAGTAACCTGGGGTTCGTTTTTGTCCTATGGAGATTTCAAAAATCATCCAAAAGTACCTAGGAATAACGTATTTTTCCCTGTTTTTGAATCTCCATTCCAACTCCAAAAAATTCTATAATCCCAACTCAGTATCTTCATGCTTACATTTTGAGATATCTATAAAAAATCCACCTTAATATAGTTCCTTATCACTAAGAAATACCTTGATAATTCACTTTTTAGAAAAATCAAGAGAAATTAGCTAGTGACCTTCATTGTCATTCTTGTATCCCTCATCACTACAAACACACCCATTCAATTTCATTTGAATCTGAGTTAAAATGGTCTTGTTATGTCCAAAACAAGTTTTTGGCTCTAGATTTGTTTTGTAAACTTTTCTATTTTTCTCCTTCCCTTTCCTCCCCTCTTTCTCCTCTTATATTCTTGTCACTTTCTCCTCTTCTCTTATCTCTTTCTCTCTTTCTAATTTATCGATGATTTATTATCTTTTCTCCTCACCAAGGTTTCAACTCCAAAAGTTCTTTCTCCTATGACGTTTTAGCACTCAAAGGACTTTTCTCCTCCAACATTCTGGTGTAAGATCTTCGTTCTTCATCGATGTTTTGATTCCTTGGAAAGATATTTATGCACTGATGTTTTAGTGAAGGATATTATTTCTTCACTGACATTTTGGTGCCTTGGAAAGATATTTTTTCATGGACATTTAGGTGAAAGGCATTTTATTATTCACCGATGTTTTAGCTACTTGGGAATATCTTTCTTCATCGATGTTTCAATGAAAGATATTCTTTCTTTGTCGATGTTTTAGTGACTTGAGAATATCTTTCTTCATTAAATTTTTGGTGAAATATATTCTTTATTCACCAATGTTTTGGTGAAATATATTCTTTCTTCGCTAATGTTTCAGTGACTTGTGAAGATCTTTCTTCGTTGATTTTTTGACAAAACATCTTCTTTCCTCATCGATGTTTCAATGAATTATGCAAATATTTCTTTGTTGATGTTTTGATGAAATATATTGTTTCTCCTTTGACATTTTAGTGACTTGGGAAGATCTTTCTTCGTTGATGTTTCGACAAAAGATCTTCTTTCTTGGTTGATGTTTCGACAACTTGGGAAGATATGTATTTGCCAACGTTTGGTGAAAGATCTTCTTTCCTTGCCAAAACACTCTTTTATCGAAAAGTCCAATAGATATTTCTTTGTTGATACACTTCATTATCGGTAACTTGAAAATATATTTTTCTACCGACACATCATGCAACGAGAGTATTTTCTTCATAGATATGGTCTGTATTGACCACAAAATATTTTCCGTCGCTGACACGCTCTATATAGGCTGCCATAGGGAATTTCAACACTTACTCAAATTTTCCATATTGTGAAACCATAAACTCTCAACAATCACAAACCTACATGCATGTCTCCCTAGCCAAAATCGACCCCTACAACCAAACACCTCAACAATTCGAGTAATAAGAACAGATATTAGGGGATTCAACCCCACATATTTCTTCTATGTGAACTTAAATTTCACACCCAAACACCTATATGACTACCATGGATTTGGCCATTTTCTCCTCCAGGACCAAAACCCACATGTTGGATTGTAATTATTGACATGTCATTTGTTAGCTAAAATATGCCTGAAAATTAGGGATTTGGCTTGATTTCAAAATTTTTCTCCATCTAAAACATAGGTAAAAACTTTATTTTTGTTCTAGTAGAGCCCTACAATCTTGGTGTTACAACCAAAGTTGTGATACCAATTGTAATATACCCAAGCCTACTACTCCCATTAATTTTGTTTTTTTGACACAATAAAGTTAATAGAAAGAAGCATGATAAAATTATTACTCATGCATTAAACAACATTTATGAAAACATGAGTGGAATTTTTCAAGCAACACAACAACATTCATGTATAAATTTACATAGTGGAATTCAACCATAACAAATCACACAAATCACTTGTATGTTTTTGAAGAACCAATCGGTTGTGTACAAGGGATGTTCCTCCCAGCCATAGGAATTATTGTTCAATTTCTCTCAACAAAAGGCCACCCATGATCTAAGGATATGACTCCATAAACAGGTCTCTCCCTCTTGGATATCCACTCTCGACATTCAATATCTTGAAACCCAAGTTCTACTCCAACAACAATTCCAACCCACTAGCCCTCTCACCCTCAACTTGCACAACCTAAGGAATGGGACCCCCCTTCTTTATCATGCAGTCCCTCAAGATTTCCCACTTCCCTCCATGGATCTAATGCATGGTTGGTTATGAGATATCGCAGATAGGGACTCCAGGAAATATCAACTACTTTCAGATTGCTCACAACAACCTTCTCAAGTATTTAGAGCCATTTCCTCAACACAAAATATCAAATACATGCATATAAACTTTCCATTTGCACAAAAATTATCCCTCTTGTGTCTATTCTCAAACATAGCATGGATGGTGCTCTTTATGAGTACCTAGTTCTCCTCTTTCTTCCCAAAAATTAACATGAAAAAATGTCCCAAAAAGACACTCGAATTTACTTTTCTTCTCATGCAAGTGTGACTCTCGCATTTCCAAAAAATTTATTGTACTTAGCCCATGCTATCATAAATTGGTGATTTAAATTTCCCCACCTACCATCTTACATCACTTTAATATCTCTTTTGATAATTCAAAGTGAATAAATATTACTATGAAAATGATATAATTAATAGAAATGGATAACCCCTTGGACGCCTCTTCAACCCCCTCCCTTGTGGAATCATAGCCCCCATTCATTACCAACCCACTCATATTAAAACCATTGATTACTATTTTTAATAATAATTTCCATGTACAAAATACATAGTTCGACCCTGGGCCATATTAATTAGTACAAGCTCTTTGACCCCAAAATATTATCTCACTATCCTAAATCACAATTGTACATTTACATTGTAATTTGTTGGAATTGAAATTGTGGATATTACAATAGGTAATAAGTATTAAACCCATTCATTGGCTTAGATCCATTTAAGATCGTTCCTCTTGCAATGTAGAAGTATGCTCACTAACTCTTAGCTCTAAGAAATATACAGGTCTAAACTCTCAAATCCAAATTCATTCCCATCTCCCTCTCTATCTTGGAGATGGTCCATATTTGCAGTCATGAATCTAAGTTGAATGATGGTATTATTTTTTATTGTGACCCTATCACGTTGCTATCATGTAACAACTCCTCAAAGGAAGTGTGGATGAATTCATCTACTGGGTCAATTGCTTCACGACATAGAAACAACTCTTCATTGTCATGTCAATTGAATGAACTTATTTCATACTCCTATAGGATAGTTCTAGGAGCCTTGGTCATTAGTAAGTTGGTCCATCTACTAGTGATTCATTATTCAACCAACTTGAAATTTAAGAGATGTCAAATCATGGTTGATTTCCTTCTCTTCTCTCTCTTATTTCCATTAAAAAACTACTTGCTTCATTGTTGAGTTTGACCTTTTTTGTTGTTGCAACTCCTTAGATAGGTTCTTCTTCTTGGGCAGGATATGCAAGGAAGTCTTCTTCCTTTTTACTCTTCACTCTCCACATTGTTCTCTTCATTGTGCCATTTCTAGGTTGAATCTCTGGATGAAGTCACCAACACCTCACTTCCCAATGTCCACTCAAACTGTAGTGATGGAAAATGTTCTTGTTTATTCTATAGGAACTACCTATCATGATCCTTCTCTCCAAGTTCCTCTGAGTTTGTTCTTGGATTGGAGAAGTCTTCTTGCCATTCCTCCTTTAAATTAATATGACTTGTAGCATGCTTCTTATTTATCCTAAGAATATGTGAGATGGTGACCTTTTATTCCCACATAATGAACCTACCTTTCAGTACCAACAAATCACATAGATATGGCCTATTTTACTGTAGTAGTGACAAGAAATAAATGTCTCGTTTTATGAATACCTCTTAGTCTTCTTCTCCTTCTTGCCCTGACTAATTGGTTTGTTGCTTCTACAAATTAATGGTGAATGATGAGTTCTCAAACTCTTCTGATTTATTCCATTCATCAATATGTTGTAAGAAGGATAAGGTGGTAGTCGGCTTCCACCTTCACTTACTACTTCTCTTTATCCTAATGAGTAGGCCAACTCTATCTTATCTATGGACTTCACAAAAGTTGTCTTCACGGTCATCGGTTTTTCACCTCTACCATCAAAGTCTAAGCCTTAATTATTGAACCGTGATGTATCTATAATGGGGCTCAATATGCCTTTTATTCTATTTCATATCCCTTGTCCATCATAGCCCACTTACCTTAGGATATTGGAACCAATTCCTCTAGTATGATTTCTAAATTCACCAATTTGTTCTTGAGCAATGTCTATATAAGGTGAACATACCAAAGTGATATCTCTCATGGTGTTGGATTTGGAAATCAAATTAGAAAGTGGCCTTACTTCTTAGTTCTCTTAGATATATTCTTGTATCTTTACGAAGGCCTCCTCCTTCTCTAATGACTCTTCTTTTAGTTGACCCATCATATGCATGACCGTATGTTCTTTCTAGGTATCCAATTAAATGAACTTCTACCCCAAGTGTATAATATGCACTATGTGCTTGTCCCAACATGAAATGATAGTGGTGAGGGAATATTGAAATTATTCAAACTTATTCTTTAGTAATGGTAGTGTTTTGGAAGGGTTCTCAAGGTGCTTATCCATCTCTTTGATGCTCTATTAAACATTTGGACCTACTCCTTAGAACGTTCATTCTATTCTCGAATCTATTAATTGTTTTCCCTTAAGTATTCCAACTTTTATTTTCTTTATTTATCCATGCCGAGGTATGCAATTTTCACTTCAAATTTATTATGGTCATGTCACAGCCAATGATGACAATTCTTTGAAACCTTATTATATATAAATGTGTAACTTATATCCTACTCAATTTATTAACACATATACTCTACATAAGTCTCCTCTAAGATATATTATCATACTTGTAAAAAGTACTCTATCTTATGGAGACTACTATGCCTATATCCTTTTCCCTCTATAAGGATCTCTCATCTTCTCCTAGTTGCACACCTTCTCCCAGTTATAACCTACACATACCAACTTGTTGGAAACACAATAACAAACAATTCTCTACAAATATTCTGGAGTTGGTGACTAGATACCGATGATATGTGACTTCATTGTTCTTAGTGTAGCCTATGCTCTTCTGATGGTTGCAAATTCGGTTCTCTATGAAACCTCCACTCTCAATATTTCTCTATGTTTTTAAAATATCAATTCTCAATCTTGGATTGGCTATAAGGTTTGTGTTCTTTGTCCATGGTATAGTTCTAAGTGTAAAATTCCTAGAAACTTTATTTAGGATTAGAGATATGGTTTATACTCTAGTTAGTTTCTCTTAGACTAAGTGGAACAACATTAATATGGTGGGAGAGTTAGATGCAGTTTGATCTTGTTCAAAAGGGTAAAGTCATCTCTTCTTGGGAAAATTTTACTAAGATGATGAGAAAAAATTTATATACACTAGCTTATATGCAAACGAAAATGACATAATGGAAACATCTAAGACAGGGTAAAGGCTAGAATATTCAAGCATATATGCAGGAATTCAAAAATAAGGTATTATCATTGAGGATTTCATTCTATACTCATGAAATTCTTCTAAGGTATATTGGTGGCATGCAATCATATCTTAATCACACTATTTTAATTTTTAACCCTACTAAGATTGATAAGGTGTTTGTACAAGCTATGCATCTAGATTCTAGTGAGGGGAAGCATGCAAGCGAAGATAAGAATCCATACAAGTTTGAAATGAAATCGAAAGGTAAATGGAAGAGTAAGAAATCAGCTACATTAAAGAAGTTGAGGAAATACATACATGTTCCCACTATAAGAAAAAGGATCATGAGGAATCATATTGTTGGAAGCTACATCCAAAATTACGACAGAAGAAGTTCAAGGATAAAGGGAAGCATAACATTGTTGCATCAACTCATCAGGATCTAGGGTCAGATTCTGGGTATGAATCTAAGATAATGGAAATAGGAAGAAAAGGTATATAAACTATCAACTCTATTTCTTCATTTCAATCTGTTAAATTGGAAAGCGATACTCATCAAAAGAAGACAAGAGATATTTTCATGTCAGAGTTATAGTCAAGCATACCAAGGTAGATACTTTATTCGATAGTGGATCTCAAGTTAACTTAATATATGAATAAATTGTTAAGAATATAGATTTAAATATGACACCTCATAAGAAGCCTTTGTTACACATAAAAAATACTCACTTCAATGATGACTTATTGTCGTCGTTACAAGTGTTGCAAGTGTCACATCTTGGCCACAAGTGTCACTAGTGTCGTAGACATCATACAGTAATATTGCCTATGTCATGTCTTGAATGACATCATAAGGACACTTCAAAGACTGGTTTAAGAAGGATAAATCATCTGGTGAAGAGTACAAAGATTTTTCCATGAAAAACCCCACTTAAAAATTAATTTTGAAGGGCAACACTCCCCTACCCACTGTCAAGGAGTGTCAGCGCTCCCTACCCTTCTTTGGGGGACTGTTCCAGCACTCTGTGCACCCTTCTGGAGGAGCGCTAGGATTGTTTAAGGAAGTTTTGGGCAGAAACCCCCTACCCACTGTCAGGGAGTGCCAATGCTCCCTACCATTCTTTGGGGGAGCGTTGCAACACTTTGTGGCCCATTCTGAGGGAGTGTTGGGTTGTTTGAGGAGATCTTGTTCTGTTGAGGAAAATAGGGAAAAATCCCCCTCATCTCTGGAGTTGATTGGATTCGAATCTGAGGTCAAGGCTGGATTTTAGGGAAGATCCACAACTGATGGAGAAGGATCCTCAAGCTATCCCAAGAATCTCTAAGGTGGTTGGGTCTCTCCAAGATTATATAAGGAGGCCTTCTCATGGTTAAATGGAGGGAGTTTGAGAGATACCTAATTTATGATCTCATGAGAAGTGGTATTGAGGACATTGAAGACATCAAAATTATGATCTCATAAGGGAGATAATCAATAAAAAATATTCATATTGACTGTGGATTATTTGAGAAAGGTTTTGGACAAGGAGAGATGGAAGAGGTTGTTGCAACTTCATCAAAGTTCTATAAGTATTGCTATGCGTTCTCATTAATACATGTTCTTGGCCTGTTTATTCCAAGGTTTTGTATTCCTACGTGAACTTGTCTTTGATAGATAGATCTAGTTTTGGATTAATCATGGTAGAATAGGAAGTTGTTTTGTCTTTGATGTTAATGGATTGTAGGACTTGTTGAAGAGCTTGGGGATCAAAGCTCAACTTGGATTGGGCAAGGACAAACATCGACAAAAAGGTACATTCTTCTTCCTTTTCTCTATTTGATTGACTTAGCTAGGTTTAAAAAGATGTCACTGACCAAAGTTATCACCTTTCTATCTTGATCTTAGAGATTTAGGGTTCAATAGGAAATCCACTTGTCCACAAGGGGGATTTTCCTGTAACATAAATTGGTGACTCCACTGGGGAGAGAAGATTTCAGTTTTGGTTCCCTTCCTTGGTCTTGTTTTTGGCATTTTATCACCTTTAGATATTATGCATGTTGTGCCTATGATTATTAGATCTGTTGTTGGCTCTTAGATTCATCTTACACACTCAATTTCTGCATTTTATTGAGTTTTTTATTATTATTTATGGGCAAGTGTTTGAGTTCTGAGAGGCCAGCGCTCCCCTGCCTCTACAACCAGGGAACTGGCACTCCCTTGTAGGTTCCCAGAGAGCGTTTCAATACTTTAGTACCCTTGACACCAGAGCGCTACCATTTTTTTTGCAAAAATCTTCTTGGGAGTTGATTTCTCAATCTTATTTTTGTTGATTCATCTGCTCAAGGTTAATGCTATCTCATTGTGTCTTTGTTTATCCTCCAACTATTTTGATTTCTAAGGATCAATGATATTTTGTTTGTATTTTTTATATCTATTTTACTTGCTTTCAGTCACTCTTCTTCCCTGAGATTTGGAGTCGATCTACTGCTTTCTCACTTATATGATTGACCGAAATATGTTGTAAGGAAATTCAAAGATCTATTCACTATTTCATTTTGATCTTTGAGGTCTTTTCTCCAAGCATTTCCTCCTGTCTATATTTGGTTTTCTTTTGTTTCTTATTTGATCACAACGAGGGTGTGTTTTTGTTTATGTGAAGTTTGCTTCCAATTGCTTAAATCTCATAGATATTGAAGTCTAGTTAACATAGGAAGCTTTACATCAAACTGATCATCAGTCACATATAAACAAAAGGATATATTTTCATGATTGGTTTTCGGTTGTTGGAACCAATTTCTGAACATTTTAGCATTATATTGGATTCTTGATTGAGAACAATTGCATGAGGTAATTACATCTTAGTGTTTGAAAATGAAAGGAAAATCCATTTTCCTTCCCTTAAATAGACATTCATTGAAAGAAAAGACTGCATATCATTTCTTATGCATGTTTTGGGAATTGAGTCATAATATCATTAGTTTCACTCTCATACACCTATAAGTAAACAACAACCTTAAAATCAAGTGCTAAACTAAAATTTATTAGAAATTTTTATATTTTCTATTAGAAAACCTACATTAGCTTACGGTGTAGGGATTTGGAATAGGTTGAAAGGATAAATTTCCAAAGATGTCAAACAAACTTAGAATCTTGCGATAGGGAGAGAAAATCCAATTTTCATATTAGCTTACTGGGATCCCCCTCTCACACAGGGGTTATGCACGAGGTCACGTTCGGGAGAGTTACGGAGATTATCCCCCTGTGGTTCAACCGTCCGTAGTAGTCAGATTGTATATTGGGGGTCATTCTTGAGGTTCAACAGTCTTCATTTGGTCTCGGTGCTTCATGAACTCTGAATCTGTTCGAGGTCCTCTGGAGTTCTACCGGTCAACTTGTCCTCAGTTCTCTTGAAGGATTTTAGACTTGTTATCATGCCCATACATTTAGACTAGATTGTCGACTGTGCCCTCCCAGGGGATAACTGTGCATTGGTGACCTTAGTATCCATAATCTTTAGGGTCTTACATACAGTGATGGTGAAGGGAATTCTCACTGTACCTGGAAAAAACGTTGGTCAAACTCACTCGGGCTCCTTGGAGGGTAAATCCACATTTACTATGTGGAATATTGCACCAAGGAATAAGTCTGTTAAGCAGGTCACCAATGTAACTGATCCACCCGCTCTATCCCTGCCCCTTCCTATATTGATCTTGTGACATTGGATTTCATCACCAACTAGTGGTTTCATTATGGGAGGTTTTGTTTGATTGTTTGTTTCTCAGATTCAAAGAGTGTGTTGTTTGTTTTACTTAGTGGACCTTAGGTCGAGTCAGTGTTAATGGAATCAAATACTGAGAGTACCAATGGAGGAACCCCTTGTCCTGGGGAACCTTTCACCTTTCCTTCTTTTGGAAACATTCATCCTCCGTCCATTGCCACACTGAGTCTTCCGAGACTCACCATCGGATTACCAGTTTGGTTCTTCCCTACTCCGGTGATGTCAAATCTTCCCAGTGCTTCAACTTCACCTAATGCTTCATATGTAAGTACACAACCCACACATCAACAACATGTCAACTTTTCTCCTTCTTCACCCATTAAGTCTCCTTTCCTTTCTCCTTCTTCACCCAGTGAAAGCTCTAAAGCGAGTAGCTAGGTTGATAAGAAGAAGAAGAAATGGAAAGAGAAGAAGAAGAAGAAATTGAAAAGGACCAAGCCTTCAACCATATCATATGTTGGATCCAAGAAACCAGCTACTATTAATCGTACTATGATTGTTGATGATGTCGTCAAGATTAAAACGAAGAATCTGAAACCCAAATTCCCTTGCAGTCTTTGTAAGGGTGACCACTTTCTAAGGGATTGCCTTGGTATTCCCAAGGTCTTGTAAATGTGGTCCTCCACATCATCAACCTCTGCTAGACACATTGATGAAACTTCATCAACTAGTGACATTAATGTTGGTAAGAAGAAGACAACTGTCAAATTTCCTTGTATGTTATGCGAAGGTGATCATTATTCTCACCTTTTTCCTCATATGGATGAGGATTCTTCTCTTTTTAAAAAGCTTCAACTTCCAACTGGTTATCCTAATATTCCCCCCAACCCATAGTTATTTGATGGAATGGTCAATCTGGTTCCATCCCCAATCAGTCGGGTTGATCAAGTGGTGAATCTAGTTTCATCCTCGGTTGAACCACTAACCAAAGTAGTTGATCTAGTTCCGTCATCGATCAGCCCCACTTTTCATTTGAAAAGTGAAAACCAAGTGACTTATCCAGTCCCATCATTGGTTAGTCCCACCCTTCATCTGAAGAGTGCCAATGTGGTCAATCCCACTCCTCCTATGATGAGTGCCAAAGTGGTTGCTCCGGTCCCTTCATCGGTCAATTTGGTTGATCATGTCATCAATTTGGTCACGTCCTTAGTTGAACCAGTTGAAAAAGTGGTCAATTTGGTCCCATCTTTGGTTGATCTCTCTCTCCCATTAGAGAGTGAAACCCAAGCGGTCAATCTGTTTCCACCTTTCGACCCCATTCTCCCCTTGGAGAATGAAACCCAAGTGGTCGATTTGATGTCATTATCAATCGATCCTACTCTCCTACTAGAGAGTAAACCTGATTTTGCCAACATTTTTCTCATTGACACAGAATCTACCGTGCTAGGGGGCATTCCTCCTTCTCTCGTGAAACCCCCTCCAAGTAATGAGGCCATCCTTTTTGATTGGGATGTGCTAATTATACCTCATCTTCCCTCTCACATTCCTTTCAAGATTACAATACAGGTTTTTGGTCGGGACATTCCTCATGCATAGATAGATGAAGATTCGTCTGTTAGTATTTTGTCCTCTATTGCTTGGAAAACTTTGGGTTATCCTTAGATTATGCCAGTTACCCAGACTCTGTTCTCTTTTAACAAAAGAACTAGTCACCCTTTAGGGATACTTCCCCAGTTTCCCATAACTTTGGGAGGGAAAACTGTCTTTATTGATGTTATGGTAGTCCAGGACCCCTTGGATTTCGATTTACTCCTTAGGTGAGATTATGTCTATGCCATGAAAGATATTGTGTCCACTCTTTTTCGTGTGATATCTTTCCCACACTATGGAAGAATGGTGACTATTATCAAATTTTATGCATTGGTCCTGACTTGATTACCAACCCAATGACATCCCTAAATGGTTCTTATATGCAGACGGTATCACCCCCACCACAAGTCAATTATGCGGTGTTATCTACCATGCCTTCAACTATCGATGAAGATGACTTAGATCTGGTAGTTGACATGGTGATCTCTTCAGTAGGGATATTGGAGCCTGATATGCTTAACCCTGTCATGGCCCTCAACATGTGTTCCTTCCAGAGAATTATTATTCCGTCCAGTGAAGATCTCTTAGAATACATGATCAAGTTATGCCCCTTGACATGGTTTCCTTCCAGAGCATTATCCTCTTGGAAGCCATGATCATAAGAGGATACAAGCATAGTTTCTCTTCTCTGTGGCAAGCTCGTTAGAAAATGAAACATAGGCTACGAGCATAGTTTCTCTTCTCTATGGCAAGCTCGTTAAAAATGAACTAGAGGCCACGAGCATAGTTTCTCTTCTCTATGGAAATATCGTTAAAAAATGCAATAGAGGTCACGAGCATAGTTTTATTTTCTATGGAAAGCTCATTAAAAAATGAAACAGAGGTCATGAGCATAGTTTTTCCTCTCTATAGCAAGCTCGTTAAAAAATGAAACAAAAATATGGGGACTTAACCCGGAGCCTTGAGCATAGTTCTTTTCCTATGTCAAGCTCGTTAAAAAATGAAACAGTCACCTCTCCCATTGAGTCAAGTATTTTCACCAGATATTGTATATGTCGAGTCGTGTCTTTCATTAGGTATCGTATTTCAACCTTCATTTCATCCACCTGTATCATTTTTCTCCATCTAGTACAAACATTGGTGACAACCTCAAAGTTGGTGAATGAATTCAAGCCTGGGGAGCATGTCTCCAGCCTCTCTCTTTTCAAGCTAAGGGAAGAGTACCAAACATCCATGGGTATCCCAACCTTTGTAAATTACATTGGGAATTTACAAGCATAGTTTAATTTTGTTTCAAGCTTATGTAAAAATGAAACCAATACCAAGTTTAGTCTTTGTTCTTTATCATGCTTGTAAATACATGAGAATGTAACTGAGTAGAATTTTATCACTTTTTTGGACTCGTAAAGGTTATATGAAAAAAATAACCCCCTAGAGTCATATTTAAGCTCTTTTCAAACTCTCTAAACATGGAAATATTGTCGAGTGATCTTGCTTCCTTTCCCACTTGTTAAAAGGTTTGAAAGGGTGTCTTTTGAGTGATAATTTATCTCTTTTTCGGTCTCGCGAGACTAACATTACGAAAAATGAAAACACTGGAGTCATCTTTAAGTTCTTCTAAGACTCTCTAAACATGAAAAATCATTGATTTTACCTTCTCCGGACTCGTTAAAACAATCCTACATTGAAGGGCCCATACAGGACTGAACCCTTACTTCTTCCAGTTCATTAAAAAAAGAAAGAGGGACTTACCAAAGGTGAGTTATATCGAGCATGTGTTACCCTCCTCGAGCTTGTTAAATTAAAAAGAGGTACTTGTCTATCTATATGGGGGAAAAAATTGAAGGATGCAAGACAAGAAGTTTTTGAAAACATCACCAGTCACTCTTACAGTCACCCTTGAGCACGACACTTTGTATTTGCATACATTTTAATCCACTAAACCTCTACACTGAATGAATCCTCTAATTTTCTTTACTCCTTTGGGTCACCTGACGAAAGTCACAGTATCCATTGCATCATCATGTTTTGGTCCATGTCATGCTTTTGGTATTGTGCCTCAGTGTTCAAGGGAAGTATCTGCCTCGAGAGTCAATCATAACAAATATCCTCTTTCAATACCCGTGTCAGTCCATGTTCTTTTGGTCCACCAATTTACATCTCTATGTTAGTTTCATGTCGTTGATAGGGGATACATCAAGGCCCTCCTTTGACGAGTCTATTCCTATCGAATTCAACACATTATCCAAGAAATAAACTTAGAAACCAATTAGTACCTTGGGACCTGCATGCCTCAATGACAGGCTCCTTGCTTTCGACAATGGGTTTACATCATTAACCTCTGATCAGATTATTACACGAATGTTTGACTTCAGCTTATGCATTCACATTTGCTAGAATTTTCTAGGGTACCTTGGGAATCATTGACATCAATGGTGATTTCCCTTGCGCTTGTTAATGGTTTACCTCATTGGCCGGTAATCAAGCAGTTTCTACCATGTTCGACATCAAGACATCTATTCACATGTTTAGTCTTGTACCACATTATTATCAGTAAGAAGACCCTAGGTTGAGTAATCACTCTGATATGTACTTTACTCAGGTTGCGACGGAGTTTCTCTTGAATATTGACACATATATTGTCACATAGATCCACTTTGTATTGGTTCGTGGCTATGTCTTTTCGTCTCGTAGATCAACTGTGTATTTTTTGTGGATATGATCAATTCATGTCATGGAAGTATAGATCCACATTGTATATTTGGTGTCCATACTTTTTGTCAGTATAATTATGGATCCGCAATGTATCTTATGGCGGCCATACCTTGCAAGTATTTATCACCCAAGAATAGGTATGCCTGACTTGGTTTTGAAACATGTCATAATATTTGTTTGATGGTTGTGTGTATCTTCTACCAGGTTCTCCATGTCCATACCCTTGCTCGAAAAAGTCTACAAAGTACTTCAGTCATCATTTTCTATCTTCTAACTTCGCACTTTCGGGGGCAATCTATTACACATCAAAATTACTCACTTCAATGATGACCTATTGTCATCGTTACAAGTGTCACAAGTGTCATAGATATCATATAGTCATCGTTCCTATGTTGTGTCTCGAACGAAATCACAAGTACACTTCAAAGACACCCTCAAAGACTGGATTAATAAGGAGAAGTCATTTGATGAAGAGTACAAATATTTTTCCATGAAAAAACCCACTAAAAAAATGAATTTTGAAGGGAAACGCTCCCCTACCCACTATTAGGGAGTGCCAACGATCCCTACCCTTCTTTGGGGGAGTGTTCCAACACTCTGTGCACCCTTCTGATGGAGTGTTGGGATTTTTTAAGGAAATTTTGGGCAGCACTCCCCTACCCACTGTCAAGGAGTGCCAGCACTCGCTACCATTCTTTGGAGGATCTTTGCAACACTCTGTGCCCCATTCTGAGGGAGCACTAGGGTGCTTGAGAAAATCTTGGACTTTTGAGGAAAATCAAGGAAAAATCCTCCTCATCTATGGAGTTGGTTGGATTCGAATCTGAGGTCAAGGCTAGATATTAGGGAATATCCACAATTGATGGAGAAGGATCCTCAACCTATCCCAATAATCTCTAAGGTGGTTGGGTCTCTCCAAGATTATATAAAGAGGCGTTCTCATGGTGAAATGGAGGGATTTTGAGAGATACCTAAATTATGATCTCATGAGAAGTGGTATTAAGGAAATTGAAGGCATCAAACTTATGATCTCATAAGGTATATAATCAGTAAAGCATATTCATTTTGATTGTGGATTATTTGAGCAAGGGGTTGGACAAGGAGAGCTGGGAGAGGTTGTTGCAAATTCAATAAAGGTCTGTAAGTATTGCTATCTAGTTCTCATTAATACATGTTCTTGGCATGTTTGTTTCAAGGTTGTGTATGCCTACATGAACTTGTATTTGATAGATAGATCTAGTTTTGGATTAATCATGGTAGAATAGGAAGTTTTTTTGTCTTTTCTATTATTGGATTGCAGGACTTGTTGAAGAGATTGGGGATCAAATATCAACTTGGACTGGGCAAGGAAAAACATCGACAAACAGGTACATTCTTCTTCTTTTTCTCTATTTGATTGACTTTGCTAGGTTTAAAAGGATTTCAGTGACCAAAGTTAGCACCTTTTTGTCTTGATATTAGAAATTTAGGATTCAAGAGGAAATCCACTTGTCCGTAGGGGGATTTTTCTATAACAGCCTTATCCATTAGGATGGGTATGTGAAGATGCTAAGTTGCAAGTAAGGAAATGGAGTAAGACCATATTTTCAATTACAACTAAGTTATTTAATGAGGTGGAATTAGAAGTGGTGCCTCTTGACATTTGCAGGATTTTCTTGGGTAGTCCATAGATATTTGACAGGAAGGACATATCCTACTATGAATAAATATCATCTTTCCAAGGATGGGGTTGAATATATTTTCATAGCTCATCATATCAAGACTAGTGTTTCTCTGGTGAGCACAGGGTAAATGAAGAGACTAGTAAGCGCAAGTAAATATTTTGTTCTCATGATAGTGAAACAGAAAGAAGAAGATATAACATATGATTTATGAGGTTCTGATCCAGATCATAAAAAGGAGTTGGCCAACATAATATCTAACCATTATGAGTTGTTTTAGGAACCTGCAGGGTTTCCTCCTAGAAGTGAGTTTGAACACGAAATATATTTGCAATAGGATGTTGCTCTTTCAAACATTGGAATGTACAGGCCATCAGTGATCATGAATGCATAAATAAAGAAACGGGTTCAGGATTTTATTGATAAAGGTATCATCAGGCCAGGATCCTCTCCATGTGGTTCTCCTATTGTATTAGTTCTAAAGAAATATGGCATGTGGAGTATGTGTATTGACTTACGAGCCTTTAACAAGATTACGGTAAAGAGTTGTTATCCTCTTCCCAGAATTGATGATTTATTGGATCAATTAAAGAATGATATTTATTTCACTAAGATGGATTTGAAAATTGGTTGCCATCAAATCAGAATTACAGAAGGTGACATATGGAAAATTACTTTCAATACCAAGCAAGGATTGTTCGAATGGTTAGTTATGCCATGTTGGTTGTGCAATGCACCAACAACATTTATGAGGGTAATGAATGATGTGTTCAAACCCTACATAGATTATTTTTTTATCTTCCATTTAGATGATATATTTATGTTTATTCAAATATGGGAAGATCATATAACACATGTCAAGACAATCTTTGAACTCTTGAAGAAGGAGAAACTATATGTAAAAATGTATAAATGTGAATTTGGAAAAACTTCTCTGGTATATTTACGTTACATTATAGGGAATGGTCATCTAAAAATAGACCTTGAAAGAGTAGAAGTCATTTTGAAATGGCCCAATCCAACTACTATCATAGAAGTTAGGATCTTCTTAGGAGCAATAAAGTACTGGAGGAAATTCATTGCTAATTTTTCATACATAGAAGCTCCTCTACATGCATTAACAAGTGTTAACCAAGTATTTCAATGGGGAGGCAAGCAACAGGAAGCCTTCAAGACATTGAAGGAAAAGATAAGCACCGCACCAGTTTTGACATTGCCATATTTACAACATCCATTTGAGATTCAAATCATTGCAAGAAAATATACCTTGGGAGCAGTCTTGATGCAACGAGGTAAACCTATATGTTATCATTTCGATCATTTTTCTCAGGTTGTGATTAACTATCCAACATATGATATGGAATTTTATGTGTTGGTACAAAGTGTAAAAAAATGGAAGCATCACTTAATGGGAAAGGAGACTGTAATTCATATAGATCATCATCCATTATAGTATTTGCAGTCACAGACAAAGCTATAACAATCACGACACTTGAGGTGGATGGGTTTTTTAAAACAATTGCATTTGGTAATCAAGTATAAGAAGGGTATTCATAACAAGGTTGCAGATATGTTGTCAAGACCATTAATTAATGAATCCGCAATACTCAAGAATAATCCTTTAGTGCATGAAATTTATGCAGAACAATGTGCTAAGGATGATTATTTTAAATATGTATACGATGCATTAACTCATGGAAATCAATAGTTAGATTATTATATGCATGAAAATTTATTATATCATCTAGGAAACCTTTGTATAACCAGAGATGAAAGAGTAAATGTAATAAGAGAAGATCACACATATCTCATTTATGGTCATTTCTTAATTCCTTAACCATAATTCAAAAACCATTTGTGAAAACCATTTTTCGAAAACCACAAAAAATGGACGCAAAAAAACGCCAATTTTGTTTCGGGGGCTTCGCCCTTGAACCCCCCTAAACCACTTTTCTCCAATATCAGTGTACAGTACATTGAACCAATATTTCAAATAATATAACCCATATCCAACGTTCTCCCACTTCTTGTTTTATTTTCGTACAAGGGGTTACAATATTACATAGTCAACAATCCAAGGCATAAATGCCCATTTATCCTCTACACCAAGAGAATTTATAAGTGCTAAAATATTTTGTTAATGAATATGCAACATCCTCCAAAGTTTCCACCTTCATTAGTAACACCTTCTTTTCTTCAAACATGTCTCTCACAAAGTTATATTGAACTTCAATGTGCTTTGTCTTTGAGTAATAAGACATATTCTTCTCCAGGAAGATTGCACTCTTACTGTCACAATCTATCTTTACAGATGCCTGAAAAAAATATCTATAGCCATACTACTTCCTTTCTTGCATGACTGGCTACCATGTATTCAACTTCTATAATTGAGAGTGCCACTACATAATTTATTTTTCTCATCCAACAGATTTCTCCTCCAAATAGTTTAAACACATACCCTCTTGTATATCTTCTATGATCCATATCTCCAACCCAACCTACATCCACAAATCCATGTATGTCCATCACTCTATCCAATGTTGGTCCTCCTTGGTAGCACAATCCATAACTGGTAGTTCCACGCAAATACCCAAAAAACCTTTTTACTTATGTCCAATGCCCATTCCCCGGTTTTGACATATACCTACTGAAAAATGCTACTACATGTGAAATTTCTAGTCTAGTATAGGGCATTGCATACATCAAACTGCCAACCACACTCACATATGGAACACAAGACATTTCCTCTTCATCTTCCTTTGTCTTGGTACACTGATCCACAAATAACTTTACACCTATAAGAATAGGAACCTTGACTGATTTACATTCCTTCATATTAAACCTATGCAATATTGTCTCGACATATTTCCTCTGATTTAACCCGACTTTCTTGTTTTTCCAATTTCTTTTAATTTCCATGCAAAAAACATAAATTTTCAGCACCAAGATCCTTCATGTCAAATTTAGAGGAAAAATAAGTTTTTGTGTCTTGGATAATATCCTTATTGTTTCCTATCAACAACATTTCCTCCACATATAAGACCAAATAAATAAGATCATCACCAATTAATTTGAAATACACACAATGATCCACTTTTCTCCCTATGAAGCCAAGTCCCAACATATATGTTGGACACACTGACCACACTTAGAGGGGGGGGGTGTGAATGAGTGTGGTGTTCTTTTTAAAACTTCCCTTTCACAAAACTCCTTAGTTAGCAATCACCATTTACTCTTTACTTATTGATGTCATTTATAACAAATTAAATGTAAACATACATCAACAGCATATACCAACAACACATATCATCAATAATTCATCACCACAAGAAACACAAAGAATACTAGATGTATGTACAAATTTTCTTTTTATTATGGACTACAATCCTTGTGTTATCAACAACAACTGAATAGAGTTACAACTCCATAAGAGCACCAGCTCTAAAATGCAATACTCATATTACACAACTCAACCCCAACTAAGAAGAGGAATCAATCCTCAACAGATACCAATCTGTCAATAGGTACACAACCTTTCATTAGTGCAACACATGTATGTACACGCCCTACCAGTAGTACATCTCGTGTATGTACATGGGTTGTCTATACTACAACCTATGTGTGCCCTCTGAACAACTAGGGTTTTTTCTCCATGAAAAACTTAGATCCTCTGCAGCCATCAGTCACATCCACTTATGTCTTTCACTGTCCAATATGAACCATAACCAATCACAAAAAATATATGCCCTCCAACAACTTACTCATGATCCTCAACCATACAATATGAATGTTACTTAGTCATATATAAGAAACCAATATACTGTGGAAATCATATCAGTACTGAACCATAAGAGTGTTCTCACTCTATCAATCAACCAACATAACCATATCATAATAGTCATACCAAGAATTCCTTAAGCACTCACCATACAATTAGAAAGAGTATCCATCAAGACAAATATGTAACCATACCAGAGTTTCTATGGCAGATCTGAGCCCATGGAATGAAGATATGGAACTTGCTTTAGACTTAAAGAGACTAACATCATCTCACACTCAAGTATCTATGCCTTTCTTCAACTTTACACACCCTAATACATTGCCATCCCATGTATGTACGCACCCTGGTACACTATCATCCAGTGTACACCTCAGTATGTACACACCCTAATACATTGTCAGCCCGTGTACACCTCAGAAAATAGGGTTTCTAAACTTCCAAACCTTTCAGCCTCAAGATATCAAACTTACAGAAACTTTGATGCATCCATGAGATTCTCCAGTCAATCTCTCTCTCATAATAGATCTTCAATATATGATCAAGATATGTTTTCACAAGAGACCCTTGCCTCTGATTTATACTCTCCAAGTAGCTTCGTTAGAAGCATATTCTAGGCCACTTTTTCCACATAGTTACTTATGTCCAACTTTTTCCAATTTGTCACTTGTCCATATATCCAATAGCCACTTGACCACTTAACCCATTTTCCTCATTTTAGGGTTAACAACTTTTCGTAAATAGAAGGTTCTCCATTTACTTTGTTATTTAAATAATACTCTTTTACTTTGTCACTTAACTTTATCATCTAAATAATCCTTTTTTACTTTGTCACTTCACTTTTAAAAAATTTATTCTTTGTAGGCACTTTGACTTCTTTAACCTTTTGGGGCTTCTAGCCATTATATAAGGGTCCTTCAACTTTGTAAGGCCATATCTCTCAAGCCGTGAGGAGTTATGTGACGTTCCACATACCACTGGAAATGACATGAAAAGCATTATCCATCTAGGATAGTTTCACTGACAAATTAACGGATCTTCATACCATTATTCCATAGTTAATCATGGGTTCTGTAACCATACTACTAGGATAACTCAACGACAAAGTGTCTTCCCGTGGGGAATCTCACCATAAGGGGACCACTTTGGAGTTCATCCATTTGTACTCCTTATTAACCATGATAGTAAAATAATGAGTCATATTTACATAAATCCAATTGTGCATCATATAGCAATGAAACCACATTAATCCATCTATGCATCATATATCAATGACAACTCATTGATCCATCTTCATCTATGGATGACATCATATGAATAGGACTCCACTTGACATCAAGGATAATACATACTTCATCAATATACTATGACAAGACATTGTTCCTATGACATCAATCCTTTGACCTTTGACATCAATCAATCAATCATTTGAAATCAATGACAACATGATCCAACAATCTCCCCCTTTGGCATTGATGGCAATACCAACATTGATGTCAACACCAATCATTGATGGAAAAATGTATACAAGGCATTTTTCTACATCAATACTCATCTCAATCACATCAATGTGACTATCTCTCCCCCTTTGACATCAATGGAAAAGGGTATTTCTCTCCTTGGGGCTACCCCCCCCTACTTGAACTCTCCTTGGGGCTGCTCCCCTGCCTAGATGCCTTGACCTTCCTATGAATAATCTGTCTCCTTTTGAACAAGGGATATATCTCTGATGTAATGTTAAAAACATATCACTAATTATCCCCCTATGACCATTGTTCCCCTTGGAACTATTCCTATGTGCTCTTTCTTCAAGCATAGAGATCCTTTTACAAGTATTCATCTTTTCATATGATTAATATCTCCTCCTAGAATCATGGGAAGAAAAATGAATCCCCCTATGGGTATGTATCCCCCTATCTTCTCTACAATATGAAAAATATACTACCACTGCAATATGCTTCTGCTGTAAATGCTACTGCTCAACCAAAACATAGATCAACCACTCTTTCTATGAATATCCTTGGACCTATCCATGCATCAAACCTATGCCATAACATACATCACGAAGCAAGATATATGTCAACAATGAAATAGAGAATCATGAATAAAACATCAACCAAGTACATCCTATGTCATATTGTGTTCCAATCATGCACAACACCCATGTACATCAATTATGTACATTAATATCATATAATATGCCATAATATATCATCAATGGAGTGTATCAACCATATGCATCTATGAACATGTCAACCATGTGCCACAAACAAGTGTCATATCACTCATGATATGCCTCCACCATGAACCAAGTGTCACAACCATGTATCTCAATCAATCAAGTGTCTCAACTATATCATCCCATATATCATGTACCAAAGTATATGCTAAACAAGTAATACCAATGGTGTACTTTGTCCAAGTACTATAATCCACAAAAATATACCATCTATGAGTGTATCAACATGCACTAACTATAGATCAAGCTATGACTCATCAATGATGTACAAAATGACCACCTTGTCAACTCATCAACTACATGTCCCAATATGTATCTCAACCATATGCCAAATGCATGCACCAAGATATCCAACAAATATGCTTCCGATAATACAACATAAGATATATCAATGAAACTCAAATATCTATCAGCCATATATCCTAACAGATCTTCCTCAACCTCCATTCACCATGGAAAATACTAAGTATCCAAAGATATGTATCAATAGATCAATGGAATCTAGCATCATCATGATATATCTCATAACCAATGTGCCATAACTTCATTGTCACAACCAACATTGTTCTTCAACATAAAAATGTCTCAATCCACACTCTAGGGTTAGTACCATACATCCAAGATAGTCTTTCAATACTCAACCATATGTCACCACCACACATACATCAATTATGTATGCCAATCATGCAATCATGAAACCTGAAACAAACTATGTCAGATCCTGCAACACAAGTTATACCATCACATCAAGCTACAACTCATGTGCATAGCCCTTTTCCCAAGGCTCTTTCCACAGATATGTGGCTTGTTGCATAGATAGCTCACATATGTATGCGACCTATTCATAGGTCATCTCGTGTATGTACGCAACTGTTACCATTCTAACTTGTGTATTCTTCTGAATATGAAAAACTTGAGCTTCCCTTAAGGATTCCATTATGTTTTGCTTGTTCAGTGTTCTTTACCCACTTCTAAAGGTGTCCTTTCTTCTCAGAACTTGAGCTCTGAGCTTCCATCCTTTCAAAAATGTCTTCCTTCCTAACTTCATCCCTTCTTCTAGTCATGCTATATGAAGTCCTAATCGTGGTATTTCTTCTCGTGTTCTAACAATCCTAGGATTTGTGACCAAATCCACTATAGTTGTAGAATCTCTTGATGTGACAATGAACAACAATGTGTCCTACTTGATTACATCTCCAACATCTTAGAGTGTTATGAAATCTTTCAATATCTCTCTTTGCATAAAATCTGCTTTCTAAATATTTGTGACCATATTCATTACATGAGTAATAATGACCATGAAAAACATTTTCATACCTTTTCTTTGGTGTCCATCTTGAAGGTGTATCTCTTCTTTGAAGTGTAAATATGTCTTCTTGTTGTCTTCCTTGCTTTGTTCTTTTGAAACTTTTATTGCCGTGTGTAGATGGTTGATTTGCAACATTATTTCCATCTTTTGAGAATGAGGAACTTACCTCATACTTATTTGAGGTGCTTGCTTCAACATGTGTAGCTTCTTTGTTGTATCCAAGACCTGATTTATCATATGGTGATGTTTTACTATCCAAGATCACATTCAAGATTGTTGATCTTTTCAAGAAATCGTTTGACTTCTATACTTTCTTTCTAAGATCAACAACTTCATCTTCCAACTTATGACATGACTCTTATTTTTCATTTACTTTATTCTTTAGTAATTCCTCTACCCTTTTGGCTTCTTCATTTTGGGTCTTGATATGGACATTAACTTCAAGAAATTTTCTAATCTTATCATCTAGCTTTGTATTCTCTTCTATTTCATTCTTTAGTCTTTTGATCTCTTCTTTTTCTTCTAATTGAGTATTTTTACTTTCTTCTTGTTCCTTGAGCATTTCCTTGAACTTCAAGATATGCCTTTGATTCTTTTTAAGAAACCTTTTAGTGTTGTCAGAAAGATAACTATATTCTATGTAACAATGGTCATAGTTGTATTCAAATAGACCGCATTCAACTTTCTTTTTAAGCTTTGATAGTCCTTCTTCGACTTATTCCATGAGATAACTATCATTTAATTCTACACATACTATCTCTATATTTTCTTCTTCACTTGTAGATAAATATTCAACATCATTGTTGTTAGGGGTTTTTGGAGATTATTTACCTTCATGTATCTTGATAGAATTGTCTTCAAGGTCTTCCTTTTTTCCAACATAATCACATTTATAATCATTGTAAATAGAGGATTTTGGAGATTCTTTACCTTCATTGTTCTTGATGGAGTTGTCTTTAAGGTCTTCCTTTTTTCTTTGGTATGTCTCGTCTAGCTTTATCCATAGATCCTTGGTGGAAGTGCATTGTCCCATGCTCTCTTTGATAGAACTTGAGAGTCCACTAAGAATGGTCTTGAGAGCCAATGCATCATTCTTATTCTCTTCCCTTTGAGCTTCAAACTTTGACTTTCTCTTCAAAGGAACTGATCCACCAATAGATTCTCTCCAAACACCTACTCATATTTCCTTCAAATGCACCTTCATTTCTATTCTCCATGTTTAATAGTTTTCCTCATCAAGGATTGGAACTTCATCATCCATTTGTGTGTCCATGGATCTCCTCCAAGCTTGTTAATGATTATAGTAAAGGCCTACTATGATACCAATTGTTGGACACACTGA
>ML778234.1:1639082-1652966 GCA_009831015.1 Picea engelmannii | reverse complement strand
GGGGGGGGGGGGTGTGAATAATTATGGTGTTCTTTTTAAAACTTCCATTTCACAAAACTCCTTAATTAGCAATCACCATTTACTCATTACTTATTGCTGTTATTTATAACCAATTAAATGTAAGCATACATCAACAACATATAACATCAAGACATATCATCAATAAGTCATCACCATAAGGAACTCAAAGAATACAAGATGTATGTACAATTTTTCTTTTTATTACAGACTATAATCCTTGGGTTATCAACAAAAACTGAATAGAGTTACAACTCCATAAGAGCACCAACTCTAAAATGCAAGACTCAACTTACATAGCTCAACACCAACTGAGAACAAGAATCAATCATCAACAGATACCAATCTATCAACAGGTACGTGACCTATTAGTAGTGCAACACACGTATGTATGTGCCCTACCAATAGTACAACTCACGTATGTATGTGGCCCGTCTGTACTGCAACCTGTGTGTTCACTTTGAACAACTAGGATTTTTTCTCCATGAAAAACTCAGATCCTCTGCATCCCTTAGTCACATCCACTTATGTCTTTCACTGTCCAATATGAACCATAACCAATCACAAAACATCTATTCTCTCCAACAACTTACTCATGCTCCTCAACCATACAATATGAATGCTACTTAGTCATGTATAAGAAACCAACATACTGTGGAAATCATATCAGTATTGAACCATGAGAGTGTTCTCACTCTATCAATAAACCAACATAACCATATCACAACATCCATACCAAGAATTCCTTAAGCACTCACCATACAATTAGCAAGAGTATCCATCAAGCAAATATGTAACCATACCAGAGTTTCTATGGCAGATCTGAGCCCATGGAATGCAGATCTAGAGCTTTCCTCAAAACTCATGAACATGGCATCAGCTCACACTCAAGTCTCTATCAATTTATTCAACTGTATGCACCCTAATACACTTCCATCCCGTGTACGTACGCACCCTAATACACTGTCAGCCCGCGTACGCCTCAGTATGTATGCACCGTAATACATCATCAGCCCGCGTACACCTTAGAAACTAGGGTTTTTGAACTTCTAAAACTTTCACCATCAAGATATCAAACTTACAGAAACTTTGATGCATACATGAGATCCTCCAGTAAATCTCTCTCTTATAATAGATCTTCAATATATGCTCAAGAGATGTTTTCGCAAGAGAACCTTTCCTCTTATTTATACTCTCCAAGAATCTTCCTTGGAAGCATTGTCTAGGCCACTTTTTCCACATAGCCACTTTGTCAACATAGTTACTTATGTCCAACTTTGCCCAATTTTCCACTTGTCCATATATCCAATAGCCACTTGACCACTTAACCCATTTTCCTCATTTTAGGGTTAACTACTTTCCATAAATAGAAATTTCTCCATTTACTTTGTTATTTAAATAATCCTCTTTGAATTTGTCACTTCACTTTGTTATTTAAATAATCATTTTTGACTTTGTCACTTCACTTTTAAATAATTTCTTCTATGTAGGCACTTTGACTTCTTTGACCTTTTGGGGCTTCTAGCCATTATATGAGGGTCCTCCAACTTCATAAGGCCATAACTCTCAAACCGTGAGGAGTTATGTGACGTTCCACATACTGCCGAAAATGGCATGACAATCACTATCCATCTAGGATAGTTTCACTGAAAAATTCACTAATCTTCATCTCATTATTACACAATTAAGCATGGATTCTCTAACCATACTACTAGGATAACTCAACGACAAAGCGTCTTCCCATGAGGGCTTTCACCATAATTGGACCACTTTGGAGTTCATCCATTTGTACTCCTTATTAATCATGACAAGAAAATAATGAGTCATCTTTACATCAATCCAACTATGCATCATATATCAATGAAACCATGTCGATCCATCTATGCATCATATATCAATGACAACTCATTGATCCATCTTCATCTATTCATGACATCATATGACTAGGACTACACTTGAGATCAAGGACAATACCTACTTCATCAATATACTATGACAATACATTGTTCCTATGACATCAATCCTTTGACCTTTGACATAAATCAATCAATCCTTTGGCATCAATGACAACATGATCCAACAATATAAGAATCAAATTTTTTATCCCACATCCTTGGTGATTGTTTTAACCCATATAGTGACTTTTTCATATTCCATACCGACTCCTTCATTCCCTTCACAGTAAAGACTTATGGCTTCCTCATGTAGATTTCTTCTTCCAGATCCCCATGTAGGAATGTTGTCTTCACATCCAATTGTTCTACTTCAAAATCAAACATAACAACAATAGATAAAATAAATCAAATAGAGTTAACTTGGAAATAGGATAAAAATATATCACCAAAGTCAATTCCGTCTACCTAGGAATAACCTTTTTCTACTAGCCAAGATTTGCATTTCTCCACTTTTCCTTTCTTGTTCAACTTATTCTAAAACACCCATATGTTGCCAATGGGATTTCTTGCAGTTGGAAGCTCCACTAGATCCCAAGCCTCATTCTTGTCTAAGGCTTCCATTTCTTCAACCATGTCCTTTTTCCATAGTTTTCCATCCTTTGAAGCCACTGCCTCCCTAATGGTTGTAGGATCATCATTAGTAGTATAAAAAGAAAAAATTGAATGGAAATAAGGTGGAGTATAGATTTCCAATTTCCTTCTTTTCCTAACTAATATCCTCAATAATGCAGTATGAGGATCTTATTATTATGATCTGTGTTCTTATATAGAGTCCAATTCATCATCCTTCAACTCAAACTCTATTTTCTTTGGTTCTTCCTTCCTTGGTAGGACTTCATGTTTGAAAACATATTTTATTTCTCTAAATACCACATCTTAGTTATACACTACCTTTTTATTTTCTAGGTTCCAAATATTATAACCTTCAACCTATATTTATACAAAATAAAGACACATTTTTCAACCCTTTTATTTAGCTTACTCATGTTTTCCATTGGAACATGAACATAGGCATCACATCCAAATACCCTGAGATGTGTGAGAGAGGGTTTCTTACCACTCCACACCTCATGTGGAGTATTGTCATCCAATTTTGATGAGGGTGATCGATTGAACAGGTAACATGTAGTACCCATTGCCTCTACCCAGAATTCATCTCCTAACCCTGCACCACTGAGTATGCACCTTGATTTCTCCACAAGTGTATTTTTCATCCTTTCTAAAAATCCATTATGATAAGGTATATATGGAGTATTCTTCTGCCTTTCTAAACCGCACTTCTTACAAAATTATCCAAATTCATTTCACAGAACTCTCCACCATTATCTGTCCTCAACACCTTAATTTTTTTCCCTATTTGATTATCCACAAGAGCCTTAAAATCTTTAAACCTTGTAAATTTATTTTCCTTTTCTTAACGGCGAGTGAACTAGGAAGAGATCAAAATGGAAATTAGGTGAACTGTGGTGTGTAGAAGTTGTTGGATCATGTTTTCATTCATGTCAAAGGATCGATGTCAAAGGAACAATGTATTGTCATAGTATATTGATGGATCATGTATTGACCTTGATATCAATAGATTGATGTCAAGAGGAGTCATAGTCATATGCATAGATGAAGATGGATCAATGAGTTGTAGTTGGATTGATGTAAATATGACTCATTATTTTCTTGTCATGGTTGTACAAATGGATGAACTCCAAAGTGGTCCCCTTATGGTGAAATGCCTCATGGTAAGACGCTTTGTGGTGAACTCCAAAGGTCATGGTTGTACAAATGGATGAACTCCAAAGTGGTCCCTTACGGTGAAATCCCTCATGGGAAGAAGCTTTGTGATGAACTCCAAAGTGGTCCCCTTGTGGTGAAATCCCTCACGGGAAGACACTTTGTGGTTGAGTTATCCTAGTAGTATGGTTAGAGAACCCACTATTAATTGCGGAATAATGAGATGAAGATCAGTGAATTTGTTACTGAAACTATCCTATATTGATAGTTCTTGTCAAGCCATTTCTGGTGGTATGTGGAATGTCACATAACTTCTCACGGTTTGAGATTTATGGCCTTACAAAGTTGGAGGACCCTCATATGTTGGCTTGAAGCCCCAAAAGGTCAAATAAGTCAAAGTGCTTGAAAAGAAGAGATTATTTAAATAATAAAGTGAAGTGACAAAATCAAAGAGGATTATTTAAATAATAAAGTGAAGTGACAAAGTCAAAGAGGATTATTTAAATAATAAAGTGAAGTGAAAAAATCAAAGAGGATTATTTAAATAATAAAGTGAAGTGACAAAGTCAAAGAGGATTATTTAACTAATAAAGTGAAGTGACAAAATCAAAGAGGATTATTTAAATAATAAAGTGAAGTGACAAAGTCAAGGATTATTATTTAAATAATAAAGTGACAAAGTCAAAGAGAATTATTTAAATATTAAAGTGAAGTGACAAAATAAAAAAGGATTATTTAAATAATAAAGTGAAGTGGCAAAGTCAAGGAGGATTATTTAAATAATAAAGTAAATGGATAACTTTCTAATTATGGAAAGTGTTTATAAGAAGGTTAACCCTAAAATGAGGAAAATGGGTTAAGTGGTCAAGTGGCTATTGGATACATGGACAAGTGGAAAATTGGGCAAAGTTGGACATAGGTGACTATGTGGACAAAGTGGCCTAGAATATGTTTCTAAGGAAGCTACTTAGAGAGTGTAAATAAGAAACAAAGGTCTCTTGTGAAAATCATCTCTTGAGCATAGCTTGAAGATATATTCCGAGTAAGAGAGGGATTGCAAGTTCTCATGGAAACCAATGGAGACTTGAGTGTGAGATGATGTCAGGTTCTTGAAGTCTAAAGCAAGTTCCAGATCTGCATTCTATGGGCTTAGATCTTCCATAGAAACTCTGGTATGGTTACATATTTGTCTTGATAAATACCCTTGCTTATTGTATGGTGAATGCTTAAGGAATTCTTGATATGGCTGTTGTGATATGGTTATGTTGGTTGATTGATAGAGTGAACAACACTCTTATGGTTCAATACTGATTTGATTTCCATAGTATACTAGTTTCTTATACATGATCAAGTAGCATTCATATTGTATGGTTGAGGAGCATGAGTAAGTTATGGGAGAGCATATATGTGTTGTGATTGGTTATGGTTCAGATTGGAAAATGAAAGATAGAAGTAGATATGACTGAAGGATGCAAAGGATATGAGTTTTTCATAGAGAGAAAACCCTAATTACTCAGAAGGCATACACAGATTGTAGTACAGACTGGTTGCATACATACGCAAGTTGTACTAATGGTAGGGCACATACATACGTGTGTTGCACTACTAACAAGTCGCGTACATGTTGACAGATTGGTATATGTTGAGGATTAATTCCTCTTCTAAGTTGGTGTTGAGTTGTGTAAGTTGAGTCCCGCATTGTAGAGTTGGTGCTCTTGTGGAGTTGTAACTCTATTCAGTTGTTGATAACTCAAGGATTTTAGTCTGTAATAAAAAGAAAATTGTACATACATCTTTTGTTCTTTGTGTTCCTTGTGGTGATGAATTATTGATGATATTTGTTTCTGGCATATGTTGTTGATGTATTTTCACATTTAACTGGTTATAAATGACAACAATAAGTAATGAGTAAATGGTGATTGATAACTAAGGAGTTTTTGTGAAGGGGAAGTTTTAAAATGATCCCTACACTGATTCACCCCCCCCCCTCTCAGTGTGGTCGGTGTGTCCAACAGAAGTGTCCTTAGTGGAAGACCAGTCCCAAGTCCCATGGAAGAGGGTTCCTAATAGGGTTAAAACCCCATAGGGTTGGGACCCTATCACACCAAGAAAGAGACCCTAGCTCATGAGAGAACATCCACTGAGTTTAATATCTTTAAACCTATCAAAGAATTCATATTTATTCCTGAGAAAATATATCCATGTATTTCTCGAGAAGTCATCGATAAATGAGACATAGTACATATATTTTCCTAGTGATGGAACCAACACAGGTCCAAACACATCACTACACTAACTGTAAAATTCCCTCTTCCCTCATTAACCAGAGGGGAATCTTACCTGATTCTACTTCCCATATACACAATGTTCATAGAAATCAAAATACAAAGAGAACTTAGACGTACCTTCAACCATACCTCTACCATGTAGTAGTTGAAATCCCTTCTCTCTGATATTTCCTAGTCATTGATGCCTAAACGTATCCTTTTCTCCAAAGACTATAGGAGTTTCTTCTTCTTCGGCTCCAATATCAAGAACAATGGAACTATTACATACATAACTAATAGTTCTTCATTGAAGCTTTACATAGTTCCAATCTAAAATCCCTTTAGCAACACCATTGTTCCTCGAACCATCTAGTAGGTTTCCTTCTCAAACACTATTTTTACCCTCTCATAGTCCATTTTGCTTATAGAAATCAAATTTTTGGCCAATATTGGGACATGCAGAACACTAGGGAGTTTTATAATCCTTCCATCCATGATATTGAACTTTAATTTTCCTTGCCTTATGATTTTGGTATTCAATTCATCACCTAGGAAAACATCACCTCCATCATAACTTTCATATTCACATAACCACTCCCTCTGGGGAGTCATATGAAATGATGCACCTGATTCAACCAACCATGCCTAATGATTTGCATGTGTTCTTGAAGAATCCAAGTACACATCCCCTACTTTAGAGGAGGTTTTTGTTTATGTAGAAGGAGAATTTTCAGATCCCTTCCCTCTCTTATCACTTTTGGATCTACATTTATTCTTGTAATGCCCTTATTTTCCACATCTCCAACACACCTTTACAAAATTTCTAAGAGATTTAGATCTCCCACTTGAGGACTTAGATATATTTCTTTCTTGGGAGAATCCTCTTGAAAATAATGCATCTTTTCTTTGACCTTCCACTTTCCTCCTCCTCATCTCCTTCGAAATAAGGATGAGACCACATCATCGAAACTTAAAGTAGTTGTATTACTACATATGGCCACAACCAAACTATCCCATGAGTGTGGTGTTTGAAAACATATGTATTCCAACAAAGGATGAATACCTTCAGTAACCATTCACACAACCAGATCAAATATCAACACACCGATGTTTTGATGTGGTAAAACCCCTATGAGGAAACATCCACGGCCCCACCTAACAGACACACTTGGAGAAATTTATTAAGGAAAAAGAAAAATATTATAGAGAGATTTTAAAAGAGAGTTTCCCACAATCCATATTCGGAAAATGACCCTCCATGATATTTAAATAGATATCATGGACCAATCAGATGTTAATCCATAGATAAATGGCTTTTAAGATCGAGGAGAACATGAACCGTCAGATCATTCTATGTCGAGAACATATTGTAACCGTCAGATTTCCTAACTACAAATGCATACTAATGCATACTAAAGAAACACACTTTTACCTAATGACACATTATACCAAGTAGATCTTAACTAACTCCTATTTGTCTAAATATCCTAACATCCCCCTTTAATAACAACTTGGGATAGGATTGAAGGATTTACAATAGTGACACAATAGGAGAAGGAAGGAGGCATTAGAGCCTATCCCCCCTTAATGAAAACTTCCTGAACTCCTAACATAGATTGAAGTTTGGAAAAATTCGCTTCTGCAAGAGACTTCGTGAAAATGTCTACAACTTGATCTTCTATAGGGAAAAAGAGCAGTTCAATAACTTGATCATGAATGAGATTAATTATGATGAAGTGCATGTGTAGCCCGATGTTATTATTGCGCTAATGTTGAAATGGATATTTGGCAAGCTCGATGGTACTCTAATTGTCGCACCAAAGGATGGTTGGATGCTGTTGCTAGAATCCCAACTCTAAAAGGATCTGTCGAAGCCACAAGGCTTCCTAACTTGCATTTGCCATTGTTTGACACTATGCTTCTGCTAAATAAATTGTAATAGCCGGTTGTTTCTTACAGGACCAAATGACATGTCATGAACCAAGGCTGAAAACATAATTTGTAGTAGACTTCCAATCATCATGGTCATCGACCCTATTTGAATCAGTGAAACCAACCAATAAAGGAGTCCCCCCTAAACTATAATTTATCTCGAACTAAAATGTACCACAAACATAGTGAAGTATCCTTTTATCTACTTTACAATGGATTTCATGGGGCGTCTGCATATACGGGGAAACAAGACCAAAAACAAATGAAAGATCAGGATGGGTATGAGTCAAGTATAAGAGGCTACCAACTAAGTGACGGTATAGGGCGACATCAAATTCGGGAGAAGTAGAGGTGGCAGTAAGATTGACTCCATATTGGAAGGGAGAAGGGGCTGGTTTACAATAATCCATGTGAAAGTGAATAATAAGTTCACAAGCATACTTATACTGGGAAATAAAAATTCCTGCATTAGTTTTCAAAACTTGGAGGCCAACGAAATAGTGCAAAAAACCTAAGTCTATCATTTCAAATTTATTCTTAAGGTTGGTTTTCACATGGTTTAAAATTTTTGAGTCACTACCAGTAAGCATAAGGTCATCAACATAAAGGAGAAGGATTATGAGATGGCTTCCTACTTTCTTGGTATAGACATTAGGATCAGAATGGCATCTAGAGAATTCGGTGTCAATAAGAAAGTTGTCCATTTTGGTATACCAAGCTTGGGGAGCTTGCTTAATACCATAAAGATATTTCTTAAGGTGACAAACAAGGATAGAGTCATTTTCGACATAGCCAGGAGGTTGTTCCATGTAGATTTCTTCTTGCAAATCTTTGTGCAAGAATGCAGATTTAACTTCCATCTGATGGACCTCCCATTTATGTGAGGAATCAAGGGAAAGAACAAGGTGGATGGAATTCATTTTGGCTACAGGGGAAAAGGTTTCATTATAGTCAATTCATTCAACTTGGGAAAATCCTTTGGAAAATAACCGGGATTTGTGTCTTTCAACACTTCCATCAGATGAATACTTAGTTCTATAGACCCATTTACATCTGACAATTTTTCTTCCTTTTGGAATAGGTAAAAGATCTAAAGTATCTTTGGCAATTAAAGAGCGATACTCTTCATTCATTTTTGTATCCCAATCTAGATGACATGAAGCTTATGAAAATCTCTCTGGATCATGAGTCTATGAAACTTGAGCCAAAAGAGAAGAGGCTCACTGGAAATGTGAATGTGTCCAATGTTGATATGAAGAATCACCGACAAGATCACCAACTGCTTCTCGTGTTGAAAGGACCCATCTAGGAAGCTATGGAGATAATGTTGGTTCAGGTTCAAAGGACTCATTTGAAGGAAGGTGAGCAGGAAGAGGTGGATTTTCATCCTCACTATTATCATATGAATAAGAAACCAAAATAGGAACAGAATAAGACGTCGAATATGGCTCGCAGGTCGAAGAAGGAACAATAATCGAATTAGGCTCATAGGCCAAGATATTTTCATCAAATTTAACATCTCTTCTAATAATAATTTCATTATAATGTGGTTGAATAAGTCTATAACCTTTGAAATCTTTAGAATAAACAACAAATATACACTTCTCACTTTTAGGCTGCAATGATTTCCTTTTCTCATCAGGAATGTGAGCTCATGCGATACTGCCAAATACACAGAAGTGACTTACATTTAGTTTACTTTTAGTCCAAGCTTCTTCCAGTGTTATATTTTTAAGAGCCTTTGTGGGAGTGTGATTTACTATGTAATTTGCATATTTGATTGTTTTCGTCGAATAATTTAGACTTAATCCCTTAGATTGGATCATACAATTATCCATTTCTTTTAATGTGCGGTTCTTTCTCTCAGCAACACCATTTTTTTGTGGTGTATATGGAATATTGTGTTGCATTTGGATTCCCTATGTAATGTAGTAACTTGTAAAATTATTGTTCACATATTATCCTCCATTATATGTTCTTAACTTTTGAATTTGATGTCCAGATTGCTTTTCTACAAGGGCCTTGTAGGCCAAACAATTGACAAAAACTTCACTCTTAAGTTTTAAGAAGTAAACCCAAGTATGTATGGAAAATTCATCAATGAAAGTTAAGAAATACTTGCACCCAGAAAAAGAAGGAGAATAAAGTGGACCACACAAATCACTGTGAACAAGATGCAATGGGCCCGAGGTGTGCCAAGAGGCACGTTTGTCAAAACTATCCCGATGATGTTTTCCAAGAACACAACTGGCACAAACACCATCTCTGCATGAAACAAGAGGAAGACCAGTCACCATCTTTTGATTACATAGTTTTTGTAATGAGCGATAGTTTATATGACCAAACAACTCATGAAATTTTTTTCTCAAGTCATTGCTATGAGAAACAAAAGATGATGAAAAATATGATGACTCAAATTTCTCAAACTTGTACAACCTGGTAATATCATCATCAATTCCATTTGCAAAAACATGCTTAGGATCTTTTAGATCCTTGATTACAACTTGGTGAGGTGAAAACTTTACGGTTTTACCTTCACCTAAATGAGTGATTTGATATATTGATAGAAGGTTACAAGAAAGACTTGGAACACATAATACATCATTGAAATGACTGTTTATACTTGAACTGTTCTAGATCCTTCAACACTAAGAGATATATCATCAACAACAAATATTTTCTTGGTGTTACATTCATTTAGAGTAGAAAATATGTCTCTATCCTTAGCCATATGATAATATGCTCCAAAATTAATAAGCCACTCATCAGAAGAAGAAGTAGAAGTTGTATTGAAGGAGAAACCAGAAGCAGAAAGTGCATGTCCATGGGAAGAAGAAGAAGAAGAAGTAAAATGAATACTGATATTGTGCTTCTTCATCGTTGCTTCTAAAGCTGCCATCTTCTTGAAACATTTGGACTCATCATGACTATGTTTATCACAAAAGTTGCAATATATGTCAGCCTTCTTACTTTTATATTTTTCTCCTTTGTCATCATTAGGAGTGGAATCTCTCTGAGTGGGTTTGGGACCCTTATATTTCTTGTTGTTGTAGCGAGGATGTTGCTTCTTGGGATTCTTGGGTTTATCTTTCAAATGGATGACTAAGGCTTTTTTGGAGGTACCTGTAATGTTGATCACTCCAAGTTGTACAAACTTATCTTACTCTCTAATCAAAGAATCACAAAAGTTCTGAAGACTAGGTTTTTTACAAGCTTTCCCTAAAGCCTCTTGCATGGCATAAAAGGTAGATACAAACATAGAATATGGTGCACTACCTAACATAGAAAGAATAAGATAGATGCAACGATCTTATTCTATATTTATCTTACATTCTTCACATAAAGTTATGAGTGTTAAAAACTTAGATAGATAGTCATCAATGCAAGAAAAATCATTTGGAATTAAAGTCAATACTTGATTTTCTAACTGTTGTGCTTGAATAATATTGTGTTTACCAAACAAAGATTCAATATTGTCCCAAGTTTCTTTGGGTTGATCAATTGATTGAAGATGGAAACTTAAATTAGGAGAGATGGTCATTCTGATTAATTCACGTGCTTCATCATTCCTATTATTCCATTTGACTTTCTTATCAACATCAATGGGTGTTGTTTCTTTTCCCAAGGTAATCTGGTAAAAGCCTTCACTTCTTAATAAATCCTCCATATGGGATTTCCAGTGGAAGTAGTTGGTGCTGGTAAGAAAGAGATTACTTTTATAAGCCATATTAAATATGAAAATAATATGAATTTAAAAACTAAAACTAATGATCTGGATGGAAAGATCTCGAAAATTTAGGCGGTTTTAAAAAAAACGGCACTAAAAACAGACTTTTGATGTGAGAGTTATTCCCTTTTCAAAAAGGCATAAACAGTAACCAAAGGATAAGTTGCTTTATGAAGCGACCCACTTTTATAAAGAGAACTAGGGATCACTTTTACAATGAAGTTACTTTATAAAATAAAATTTGCATATAAAATAAATAACTATAAAATAAAATATTAAAGCTACTTATAGTGATTCACTTTTATACTTGAAGTGAAATACACTTTACAATTTTAGCATGAAATTTTTCAAAAAAAGTAACCAAAAGAGAGACATGTTGTTGTTGTTGTTGAAGATGGCCTTCGAGAGCGTGCTAAAAAAAACTCTTTTCATAGAAGAAAAAAATTTCTCTTCTCGATGACAACAAGGGTTAGATCTCGGTTAGCTTGCCCGAAAGATGCACCTTTTCCTATCTATTTCTGATTTTTCGAGATCGCACAAGGTGCAGGGAAAAGAGAATACAAATATATAAAAGAGTAGCAACTGAGAAATAAATAAAATAAAACCAAAATAATACTCTGCAAAAAATTAAAAAATGCATATGCAGGCTTTATACCTCTGGATCTGACTGAAATGGTCGTATCTTGGGAAAACATTAACCTTTTCAAGTGAAACGAAAAGTGTTCTTGAATGAAATGATCACTCCGAACACAATGGAATAGTACTTGCATCCCATAAATGTACATAAATTACATAAAATGGAGATGAGGTAACTTGGCTTCACGATCTCGATCTACAATAGGAGCGGGTCTTCAAACAAGCTATAACACCATGTTTGACAACATAGGTATTCCAACAGAGGGCGAACACCTTCAGTAACCAATCGCACAACTAGATAAAATATCAACACACCAATGTTTTGATGTGGTAAAAACCCTACGGGGAAACATCCACGGCCTCAACCAACGTGACCACTTGGAGCAGTCTGTTAATGAAAACGAAAAACATTGTAGAGAGATTTTATAAGAGTTTTTCTCACAATCGATCATCGGAAAATGACCCTCCATGATCTTTAAATAGATATCATGGACCAATCAGGTGTTAAGCCACAAATCAATGACCATTAAGATCGAGGAGAATATGAACCTTTGGATCACTCTATGTCGGGAACATATCGTGACCATCAAATTTCCTAACTACAAATGCATACTAAAGAAACACACTAATAAACACACTTTTACGTAATGACACATTAGACCAAGTAAATCTTAACTAACTCCAAAGTGTCTAAATATCCTAACATTTGGTAAGGAGAAAAATAAATTGATACATTTTTATTCATTACAAATCTTAATCTCAACATATAATAATTGACTTACCACTTTGTTGAAGGCATTTATATTCTCTATCCCTGTGTCTCCATATTTCATCTTCAGGTTATACAACTTATTTCATAGGAACAATTTGTTTACCAAGGACTTTGAATAACAAAAATCCCCAAACTTATCCCATAGTGCCTTGGTTGTAGCTTCCCCTAACACATTTAGTAATACTTAATTTGAGAGACACAATTGGATTGTGCTCTTCACCTTCCGATCCAACTTTTCACAGTCTTCTGCTGAAATTCATGTATGTGTAGTACCTGGATCCACAACGATCCACTGATCCTTTTCCACCAAGAGATATTCTATATTTAGATTCTTCATCTCAAAATGTTTCCATTATATCTCTCGATATCTACTTTCAAACTACTTGCCATTTCATTTCACCTGAAGAATCAATACCATAGATCTCCCATTGTAACAAGGCTTATCACAGACCCAAACCAAAACCTTAGCGACAAAGGAATACCCATGAAGCCAATAATTTCTCTAATACCAAATGTAGAATTTAACCTTGTACAATAAATTTCTACAAATAGGTTCTTAATAAAAACAAAAAAGACGCAATGGTGCACACACACATTACAGAGATATTTTACCATTAAAACCCAAACCAGGAAAACCAACAACCTATTTTAGAGTTGCACCTCTAACGTTCTATTCATCATCATATTCATCGTTTACAATGAAATATACATATAGGATCCTGTGGCATCCAAACCCCTAATCCATTGACCCAGATTAGTCAAAAACACTAATTCCTAACTGGAATTAAAAAATCATCAACAAAAACCATTTGCTAAAAACCACCAAAAACAAATGCAAAAATAACCAATTTT
>ML778234.1:1616543-1636423 GCA_009831015.1 Picea engelmannii | reverse complement strand
CACATTTTTTCCAATGAAGTAGGTAAATCATGAGGTTGACCTGCAATGTTAGTGAAATCAAATGGTTTATAACAATTGGTCAACCAAGGACCAAACATTTTATTTTGAGTTAGGAAACTTGAATCATCAACAATTAATATTCTTATATGTTGCAGAAATTCAAGTCCTAATTGATTATTTAATTCTCTTGTCTTGCATCTATATCTTCTTCTTTTACAATAAAGCTCAATTTCAAACACAAGATCAATAATACCTTGGGAGCTAGTCCTTGTAGAGTACCTCTCTGCTATATTTTCTTTTAGTGAAGTTTCCAGATAATACAATCAAGTTTATCATTAAAACAAATCTCATCAAGATACACATACAAGAATAAACCCAACAAAAAAAAAGAGATAGACTTTATCCCCGACAACGAAGCCAAAAATGTTACCACCTGAACTAGCACCATTTTGAAAAGTCATAACACATGTGCTAACTAGGGAAACAAGATGAAAAGTACACCACCATCACCTTAGTACAATTTCCCATTTACTTTAGGAAAACTTCAACAAGCCACAGGGGGGTATCTCAAATAATAAAAGTAAACCTCTTTAAGTGAAATAAAATCATGAAATCACATTATATACTCTTATGAATCCGCAAAATATGTAACAAAACTATGCATAGGATTTCAATCAACGATTGCAATGATCTAAATATATTCAACTAGAAAACAATTGCATGAACCACATTTATATCCACTTAAAAGAAATTTTAGGACCTAGCAGATGTGTATTCCAAATTTGATTTGTAATATAAAGAACATTAACAACTTTAGATTTGTAATTAACTCGCACTCAAAAGAACACAAGAGGTTAGACTCACTTCAAGCTACTTTAAGGCTCACAGAGTGAAGATAATTACCATTAATCAAAGTTGAAAAATGTGCTTTTTTTTACTACTTGATTATATGCTACAAGAGGAACAAATTATGGTAAATCTGATTTATGAATAAAAACATAGAAATTTCATATTTAGGTCATGAAACTAACATCCAAGAGAGAGATTACAAAAATAAGAGCAAAATGTATTGGATGTTTCCACTTGGGAAATGTATATTCTATATAAAAATAGCCAAACAAGTGTTAGAGAAATTTTCTAAAGATATTTGAACAATAACTAATAAAACACTTGTAAAATGGATGGTGAGTCCCCCTGGGGTTTCACAAGTTAGCACTTGGAATTCACCAAATAAAACCTCTAAGTAAATGATAAGCAATTACTAGCACATTATATATTAACAACACCTCTAGATATGTAATATAATCTTGGAAATCAATATAGAAATGAAACAGAGGATACAAATAAGAAATAAAACACCTTGAAACACCAAACCTCAGCCTTACGGTTTCACGAAATATTATTTTTCATGCTGAAATTGAATTTCCATATTTGAGAATCACCTTAAATCAGCCCAAAAAATGTTATATAACACCTTAAATCTTAATTCAATTGGGTCAATTTTCCTCCTTAAGGTAGGAGATTTGTTGATTAATTGGGTTGGTTGTCATTGATGTCAACCCTTGAAGAAAGTCCGGTAGTGAATTTTGGTAGCACAAAGGTTTGGGTAATAGACCCAAGTTTGTTTGATGTATAATGGTATGCATTTTGATATATTTGTAGGTAAGACTATTCTAGATGGATAGTACAGGTCATGACATTTTTGGTGGTATGTGGAACGTCACATAACTCGTCATGGTTTGAGAGTTATGGCCTTACGAATTTGGATGACCCTCATATGTTGGATTGAAGCCCCAAAAGGTCAAATAAGTCAAAGTTCTTGCAAAGAAGAAATTATTTAAATAATAAAGTGAAGTGACAAAGTAAAAAATGATTATTTAAATAATAAAGTGAAGTGACAAAGTCAAAGAGGATTATTTAAATAATAAGGTGAATTGACAAAGTCAAAGAGGATTATTTAAATAATAAAGTGAAGTGACAAAGTCAAGGAGGATTATTTAAATAATAAAGTAAATGGAGAAATTTATAATTATGGAAAGTGGTTAGAAGTAGGTTAGCCCTAAAATAAGGAAATTGGGTTAAGATGATTAAAAGGTAACCCCTTGAGGAAGCTACATGAAAGTATAAATAAGAGGCAAGGCTCTCTCATTTTAAAACACACTTGAGCATATTGAATATCTACAAGTGATTGAGGTAACCAAAGGATATCTAAGCCGAATTTCAGAGGGAAGGTGAAGTAAAGAAGTTCGAAATTCAAGGGAGGATAAATTCTTTTGATGATGCTTTCTAAGGTATGTTATTTACAGGTCATCTCACCATTTTCACAATAAATTGTTTTCTAGAATGATGTAGACCATGAAATTGGGAGGCCATTGAGGAAACATATCCAAGTATATGTGGTACGAATTTAACCTTGTGGGTCATTGTATTTTTGGATTTACACTCCGTGGAAAATAGGGTTTGTGGCTAGTCCTGAAACTAGTCTAAAACAAGTGTTTCAGGTAAAAACATCATAACATATTCAAATTCAATAAGAAAAAATGTGTTGGTTAGAGTATAGTCTTTAGTATTATTTATAAAAATTTCAGTTCCATACAACAAATATTTCGTGCGGGGCACACTCTACACGTTTACTCTCTAGAGTAAGACAAAATTCAACAAGGTATACCATTTTTTCTCTAATTCCTTTTCTGAGAGGTTCCAAGTAGTGACATCTAGAGGAATTTCATAAAACACACTGAAGAACATTGTGTACTATTTTAAGATCTTTATTCATTGCATGCACATAGTTATTATTATTTCAAGTTAGGGTTGTTGACTAATCCAAAACTAGTCATGTGAGACTAAAGTAAAGTTTGATGAAAATTCTAGTCTCTTGTTGTTAAAGTTAAGGAATGTTTGAAGGTTGAGGTACAGGTTGGTGCATGGTTGATGCACTTGTTTATGGTACAAGTTGATTACAGGTTCTTTGGTATAGGTTGGTGCATGGTTGATGCACTTTTTTATAGTATAGGTTGGTGTATGGTTGATGCACTTGTTTATGGTACAATTTGATTACAGGTTGATGCATGGTTGATACATGGTTCAGGTTATTGGTACATGTTGTTTGGTGTTGGTTTATTGGTACAAGTTTACAAAAGTATATCTCACAGTGATAGTGTGACAGTGGTTCCATCATTCTACTTATACGTTAGGGTAGTTGGATGGGGAAAGGACAGGTGGTTGTAGCCACCTTTTAGTTTTAATCAAAGAACATAGGGGGTTGTAACCTACTTCTAGTTGTAGCCAGAGAATTGGGGAGTTGGAGCTTCCCTCAGGTTGTAGCCTGAGAAACTAGGGGGTTAGAGCCTCCTTCCAATTGTCGCTTCCAATGAATCTAATTCTTCATAACATATAAGAAAAAAAATTATGTGGTTTTCTCCCGCTTTGGGTTTCCACGTAAAAACACTGGTGTACTGTGTATGTGTATGATTGTTCAAGTTTTCATTGTTTATTTACTCTGAAAATATTGGATGATAATGCTACATTGATATTACACTTTCATTATATGGTTAAAAAGGATCAAATTTCTCTATCACTGATTCACCCCCCCTCTCAGTAATGTTGGAATGTTTTCAGACAGAGGCAGAGTATGCGTGTTTGTCATTGATGGCAAAGATCAACATGATTAGCAGAGCGATGATGGCATGACAATGGCAAGATCAAATGAGAAGAACAACAATGATCATTGGATCTCATTCATAATCCCAGATGGCCTCCACATATGAACTCAGATAGAAGGAGCACACAACAGATCTCAAGCGTCAAATCTGGGCCTGAAGATTGACCTTCATTTGATCCATAAGAAGGAACATGACCTTTACATGCAAGATGAAGTGGGCCTACAAAATCCCGAAAGTAGGAGGACCATCCATCTTCAAGGACACATGGCGAGTGATTGGCATTTCACTGACTGGAAGTCAAAGGAAGGAAGTTTTGTAACCTTCCAACTCGCGATATGCGATATCTCAAAATGATCCAGGCCATTAGATTGAAGATTGATCTGGACCATTGGATTGAGGTATGATGTGGACCATTGGATGCAGAGGATACATGGTGAGTGATTAACATTTCGTTGACTGAAAGTCAAAGGAAGGAAGTGCTCTAACCTTCCAAATCATGATATGTGAAATCGTGATAAGGTCTGGCCCATGGTCATAGACAAGGTCACATCGTCGAAGGTTGGAGGAAGGAGCTAGCGTTTGCTAAGCTCCTTTTCGATGATCGCAACATGAAGATTTGAGACTCTTCACCTCAAGATTGCTGAAATGTGAAATGAGAAATGCCTTTTTGGTATAAGCAGTGGTCACCACCAGTGGTCATGTGAGAGGGAGGAGCTAGCACCAAGCTAATCTCCTTTTTGGCAATCGCAATGTGAAGAGTCGAGACTCTTCACCATAGGATTTACGAAATGTGAAATACGAAAAGAATTTTGATTAGCCCTATGGTCACAACTAGTGGGAATATTGTGTAAGGACAAGACCCATTAGTTGTAATCCAATGGTGCAGGTTAATCAAGAATATGATCATAGGGTTATTGTTTCTCTTCAAGATTAACTGATCACTTATGATTTAGTAAGCTGAAATGAATCATGGTTCTTGGATGGTTGGTGATTCAGTTTCTGCAGCATTGTTTTCCTAGGTATTTGAGGTGGAACTGAAGTCAATGATGTGTATAAAAGAAACATGAAGTGACTATGCATAGTTGTTTTTTTTTGAGTGAAAAATGTTGAAGTGGGAAAAAGGAAAAACCATAGTATACATAGCGTGAGATCAAACTCAGAAATGTGAAAAAGAAGATGAACAAAATAGAAAAAGGTGAAGAGAATAGGAGGTGCAGATATCAAAGAGCATGAGAAGAACAAAGAAAGATTAGATAGAGAGAGACAACAAGTCAAGTCAAGTATGAACAAAGAAGATGAATAGTGAAGTAGAGAAGATTTGCGGAACAGAGAAGAAGTGGTAAGAATTTATATATCTGTGTTGTTGCTTATTCAATCATGTATTCATAATCAGGGAGGTAGGGTGGTGCTAGAGAGGACTGTGGTCCTCTAATATTCAAGTTTGTGCTTGAATGTTTGAAGTTGTATCTTCTATCTAGTTGTGGCTAGAAAAATAGGGTGGCAAGGTGGTGCTTGGGAAAAAAAAACGAGTTTTCTATATACAAGTTGGTGCTTGTATAAATCCAGTTGGTGCTAGAACATTTAGGGAGTTGGTGCTAGAGAAACCAGAGCGTTGGTGCTCTCAAACAAGTTGTTGCTTGTAAAACAGAGGTAGTAGCCTCACATTGAGTTGGTGCTCAATTATAGATGATGTATAGAACTTAAAAGACTGCATATGATTTTGAAGAAGAAGAGGTTTTCTCCCTTTATGGGTTTCCTCATGAAAATATGTCTCTGTGTATATCTTATGTGTGACTAATGCTCATTATTTATGTTTTCCATATGTTGTATAATATTGATGATCACCTGGAGAAAGATTAAAAATGGTTTAATGGACTTAATATTGTTTAAGCACAGTAAAAATTGATTCACCCCCCTCTCAGTTGTCTTATTAATTTCAACAATTGGTATCAGAGTGAGTTCCTTTTATTTGAAGGTAGATCTGTAAGCTTAAAAATGACAAGTCATGAAGGGACTTCAACCACTAAGCCCCCTCTGTTTGATGGAACAAATTTTTCCTTCTGGAAGATTAGAATGAGAATATACTTAATGGCCTTAGGTGTTGATGTTTGGGATGTAGTAGAGACTGGATATATAAAGCCTGTTGTGCTAGCTTCCAAGGATGATAAGTTAGAGTTTAGTTTTAATGCTAAGGGAATGAATGCTATCTTGAATGGACTTGCTAAAGCTGAGTTTGTAAAGGTGATGCATCTTGAAACTGCCAAAGCAATGTGGGATAAACTTATTAGTAGTTATGAAGGAAATGAGAAAGTAAAAGATGCCAAACTTCAAACATACAGATTAAAATTTGAACAACTAAAGATGAATGAAGATGAAACAGTTAGCAATTATTTTTTAAGAGTTGAAGAACTTGTAAATTCCATGAAGGGTCTTGGTGAGAAGATTGAATAATCATTTCTAGTTCAGAAGATTTTAAGATCTCTGCTTGATAAATTTAATCCAAAAGTATCTGCAATAGAAGAACTAAGTGATCTTAAAACTCTGTCCATTGATCAACTCCTAGGAACTCTAACTGCATATGAAATGATAATTAGAAAAGATAAATACATTACTAGAGAAGCATCTTTTAAAGCATACAAGAATACTGATTCAAAATTAGATGATATTGAGGCACAATTTGTGAGAAGGTTAAAGAAAGGATCAGGAAAATATCAATGCAAGATCCCCTTCAAATGTTTTAACTATGGAAAGATAGGTCATTTTGCATCTAAGTGTCCTCACTAGAAAAAGGACCAAAACTCTGATGATGAAAAGAAATACAAATTTAAGAAATATAGTAAAAAGAAAAGTTTGTGTGCAAACAATGATGACTCCTCAAAAGACATAGATAGTGATTCTTCCTGTGAAGACAAAGTGAATGATTTTATGATTATGGATATAGGATATCTTGATGATAAACATTCAGTAGGTGAAATGGATGACAAATAAGCTGTGGTGGATATGGAAGGTGAATTGATAAGTGCTTTGGAAGAAATTGAGAGACTCAGACGTAACAAGAGAAAACAAAACAGTTGTTGATGTAGTTTAAAATGAATGATAAAAAACCTGATGAAGACTTTGCTCTAATAAGAGTGGAGTTATAAGAGGCAAAGAAAATAGAATACATTCTGAAACAACAGTTATCAGAAGAAAAAGCGAGATGTGAAGCCTTAGAAGAAGAGATAATAAAAACCAGAAAAGAATTGGAGAAGTTTAAGGTATTATATCACCAAAATATCTCAAGTATTAAAGCCTAGGAAGAATTAACTTCCATTCTAAATCAAAAAAGTAATCCAAAGTTGAAAGTTGGCTTGGGCTATGAAGAAGGATAAAGTAGTGATCATCCAAGTAATACAGAACCCATCAAGTTTGTCAAATCTACAATCATTGACAACAACCACTCTACAAAAACAAAGAAAGAAAATCAACCACCAAGAAGGAATGAAAGAAAAAGTACCAGAACTGAATCTATAGATCAAAGAAATAACACAAACACGTCTTTTGATAAAAGAAATCATCAACATGGAAGAAATGGACTACAACCTTTTTTCAGGTACAAATATTTTTTCTATGGTTATTGTTTTTTCTGTTCTAACTTTGGTCACAAAGTTGTAAACTGTTCTTTAAGATCTAGATATGTGAAATCAAGATACTTAAGGAATAATTATCTGCCACAACCAAGATTGCGACAGCCAAGAAACAAAGGACCACAGACTATAAATCATGTGATGGATGGGGGAAGGACGCAGGTGAAACATAACAATAGTTATGAGCATAACAACTGTTAGGATTTGTTATTCAGTGAACCAGAATGTTACATCTGTCATAACTATGGACATAAAGTTGCAGATTGTCGCTTAAGGAATTTTAAGCCAGATTTGAATCCCGCTACTGAAAATTTCAAGATTTGGAAGAAGAAAGAAGATGACAAGTGTAGACTAGTATTATCAGCCCAAAGACAAAATAATCCCTGGTATATTGACAGTGGATGTTCCAAACATATTACTAGAGACAAAAGTAAGTTTCTAACTCTAAGTAAAAGAAAATCAAGGAATGTAACTTTTGGAAATGATGCACCAGGAAAAATAAAAGGTAAAGGAATGGTAAATTTGAGTAATGGCAAAGGGAAAGCTCAAGATGTGTTGTTTGTAGAAGGTCTGCAACATAATATGCTTAGTGTCATTCAAGTCTATGACCAAGGATGTGAAGTCATCTTTACTTCTAAATATTGTAAAATAAGGTTTGTGAATTCAGGACAGTTGGTTGCAAAAGGGATAAGAATAGAAAACAATGTTTATGTGTTAAAAGAAGAAAAATAAGAACGCCACTTAAACAAATATGATGAAAGTTGGCTATGGCATAGGAGACTTAGAAAATTAAATGTTGATCATATAATCAAGCTCAGAAATAGTGGGGCAGTAAAGTATCTTCCAAAGATATCAAAGCCATGTGATTCTGTTTATAAACCATGCCAGATAGGAAAGCTTACTCAGACACAATTCAAATATAAAAACTTTCCTTCAACAAAAAATCCTCTCCAATTACTACATATGGATTTATGTGGACCATCAAGAAAAGAAGGTAAAGGAAAAGAAAACTATTTTATGTTGATTATTGATGATTATTCTAGACTAACATGGGTTTCCTTTTCGAAAGAAAAATCTAAAGCATTTGAAAAATTCAAAGTGTTTAAGGCTCTGACTAGGAATCAAACAGGAAAAAGATTGAAGGCAGTAAGGTATGATAGGGGAGGAGAATTTAACTCATGGAACTTCAAAGAGTTCTGTGATAAACATAGGATCAAAAGAGAGTACACAATCCCAAGGAATCCACAATAAAATGGATCTGTTGAGAGGCAGAATAGATCAGTACAACAAATGGCAAGATCAATGATGAATGAAAGGAATATATCTTAGACATATTGGGTGGAAGCAATCCATACAACTTTTCACATTCTTAACAAAGCTCATCTCAGGCCACACAATGACAAGACTCCTTATGAACTATGGTTTGGAAGACCTTCTTCAATCAAGCATTTTAAATTCTTTGGGAGTAAATGTTATATCAAGAATAATGATGAAAATATTGGCAAATATGATGACAAGGATGATCAAGGTATATTCTTAGGTTATGCCACAAATAGCAAAGGTTACAGATGCTACAATAAGAGGCTGCATAAATTGGTTGATTGTATCGACACAAAAGTTGAGGAGGAAATCCTGGTACGAAATGTAAGCAGTGTTAAACCAAGCACATAAGATATAATTGAAAATGAAGATGAACAGGTCCAAGGATTAGAAAGAGAATAATTTGAATCAGATGAAGATACTAATACTCCGACTGACACAAATCAGCAGAAAGAAGAAAAATCACCTCTCATAATTGTTAGAAAGAATCATCCTAAAAATCAGATAATTGGAGATATAAATAAAGGAGTTCAGACAAGAAGGGAATTGATTAAAGACTCAGAACAATCACATGTTTCCTTTTTATCTATGACTAAACCTAAAAATTTTGATGAAGCCAACCAACATGATGATTGGATTAGAGCTATGAATGAAGAGCTTGATCAGATTGAGAAGAACAATACTTGGGAGCTTGTTCCTAGACCTGAAGACAAGAATGTAATAGGTTCCAAATGGGTGTTCAAAAATAAAATGAATGAAAAAGGACAAGTTGTTAGAAATAAAGCTAGATTGGTTTGTAAGGGGTATGCACAAGTTGAAGGTCAGTATTTTGATGAAACTTTTGCACCAGCGGAAAGATTGGAAGCCATCAGAATGTTTCTTGTATATTCATGTCATAAGAACTTTAAAGTGTATCAGATGGATGTTAAGTCAACATTTCTTAATGGAGATCTAGAGGTAGAAGTATATATGGAGCAACCTGAAGGATTCTCATTGATAGTTAATCCTGATTATGTCTGCAAGCTGAAGAAGGCTTTATATGGAATGAAACGGGCACCATGAGCTTGGTATTATAGACTGGAAAAAATTTTACAAGACAAAGGGTTCAAGAAAGGTACTGTTGATAGAAATCTATATATTGAATCCGAAGGTGATGATTTACTAGTTGTTTTGATTTATGTAGATGACATTATTTTTGGATGTACTACTGAATATTCTGTCTAGTGGTTTTCTAACTCTATGGAAACAAAGTTTGATATGTCCATGATAGGAGAATTGTCATATTTTCTTGGCTTACAAGTAAAAAAGAGTTCTGCAGGAATATTTATCTCTCAAGAAAAATATTTGAAAGAGATGTTGAAGAAATTTCAGATGGAAGATTCTTCTCTTGTTAGTACGCCTCTGGTGGTTGGTTGCAAGCTCAATAAAGATGATATTTCACCTGATGTTGATCAAAGAACATATCGATCAATGATAGGCAGTCTTCTGTACATCACAACATCTCGTCCTGATATAATGCAAGTTGTTGGAATGGTAGGTTGTTATCAATCATCTCCTCAACAAATTCATTTAGTAGCTATCAAAAGGATATTCAAATACTTGAAAGGCACAATGAATTACGGTCTGTGGTATCCCAGAAATCAGAACTTTCAGTTAACTTCCTATTCAGATGTTGATTGGTCAAACTGTGTTGATGAGAGAAAGAGCACCAGTGGAGGAGAATTATTCCTGGGTGACTCATTAGTAGCATGGATTAGTAAGAAGTAGGGATCTATTTCCTTATCAACTACAGAGGTAGAGTACATTGGTCCTGCTACTTGTTGCACATAGATTTTATTGATGATACAAACTCTTGCAGATTTGAAGGTCACTTATACTGATTCTATTCCACTTCACTGTGATAACACCAGTGCCATAAGTCTATACAAGAATCCTGTACTTCATTCAAAGTCTAAGAACATACCAATAAAATACCATTTATTCAGAGAACAGGTTACAAACAGGATTGTTCAAGTGAATTATATTCCTTCCACAAAACAAATAGTTGATATCTTTACTAAACCATCAGCAGCGACAACTTTTGGATATCTTCGCCAAAAGTTGGGCGTGACCTCATTGTCAAATTAAGAGGGTCCATCCTGTTAGGGGGATTTTGTGTTGGTTGAATCTCTGATACCTCCGAAGAATAATGCAACATCTTAGGGGGAGTATATGCTTTTCACATATCTGATACCTTCGAGATGTACTTCAACAACTCAGGGGGAGCTTGTTTCTTCTTTGACATTGATGTCAAAGGGGGAGAAAGTGTGGTAATTTCAATATAGTGGTAAAGTTGGATGTTCTTCAAGGGGTTTCCATCAATTCCAAAGGGGGAGATTGTTGGCATGTTTTCGGACAGAGACAGAGTATGTGTGTTTTCCATTGATGGCAAAGATCGGCACGATCAACAGAGCGATGATGGCATGGGCATTTTTTCGGATGTGTTTGTCATTGATGGCAAATATCAGCATGATCAACAGAGAAATGATGTCATGGCAATGGCAATATCAAATGAGAAGAGCAACAGTGATCATTGGATCTCATTTAGAATCCCTAATGATCGTTAGATCTAAAATCAGATAGGAGGAGCGCTTAACAGATATTAGGCATCAGATCTGGGCCCAAAGATTGACCTTCATTAGATCCATACGAAGGAGCATGACCTTTACATGGAAGATGAAGTGGGCCTACAAAATATTGAAAGAAGGAGGACTGCCCATCTTCAAGGATACATGGTGAGCGATTGGCATTTCACTAACTGGAAGTCAAAGGAAGTAAGTGCTCTAACCTTCCAACTCACGATATGCGATATCTTGAAATGATTCAGGCCATCGGATTGAGGATTGATCTAGACCATTGGATCGAGGTATGATGTGGACCATTGGATGCAGAGGACACATGGTGAGAGATTAGCATTTCGCTGACTGAAAGTCAAAGGAAGGAAGTGCTCTAACCTTCCAACTCACGATATACGAAATTGCGATAAGGTCTAAACCATGGTCATAGATAAGGTCACATCGCCAAAGGTTGGAGGAAGGAGCTAGCATTTGCTAAGCTCCATTTCGGCAATCACAACATGAAGAGTCAAGACTCTTAACCTCGAGATTGCCAAAATGGGAAATGCGAAACGTATTTTTGGTATAAGCAGTGGTCACCACCAGTGGTCATGTGAGAGGGAGGAGCTAGCACCAACCTAAGCTCCTTTTCATTGATCGCAACATGAAGAGTCAAGACTCTTAACCTCAGGATTGCCAAAATGTGAAATGTGAAATGCATTTTTGGTATAAGCAATGGTCACCACCAGTGGTCATGTGAGAAGGAGGAGCTAGCACCAACCTAAGCTCATTTTCGTTGATCGCAACATGAAGAGTCGAGACTCTTCACCATAGGATTGCCAAAATGCGAAATACGAAAAGCATTTTGATTAGGCCCGTGGTCACAACCAGTTGGCATATGGAGTAAGTGAGAGATCCATTAGTTGTAATCCAACGATGCATGTTAATCATTAATATGATCATAGGGTTATTGTTTCTCTTCAAGATTAAATGATCAGTTACGATTTAGTAAGATGAACCGAATCATGGTTCTTGGATGGTTGGCGATTCAGTTGCCGCAACATTGTTTTCCTAGGTATTCGAGGTGGAACTGAAGTTGGTGGTGTGTATAAAAGAAACATCCAGTGACTGTGCGTAGTTGGTTTTTTTTAGTGAAAAATGTTGAATTGGGAAAAAGGAAAAACCACAGTATACATAGCGTGAGATCAAACTCATAAATGTGAAACAGAAGTTGAACAGAATAGAAAAAGGTGAAGAGAGTAGAAGGTGAAGATATCAAAGAGAATGAGAAGAACAAAGAAAGACCAGATATAGAGAGACAACAATTCAAGTCAAGTATGAACAAAGCAGAAGAATAGTGAAGCAGAGAAGATTTGCAGAACAAAGAAGAAGTGGTAAGAATTGATATATCTGTGTTGTTTCTTATTCAATCATGTATTCATAATCGGGAAGGTAGGGTGATGCTAGGGAGGACTATGGTCCTATGATATTCAAGTTGGTGCTTGAATATTGGAAGTTATATCTTCCATCTAGTTGTGGCTAGAAAAACAGGGTGGTAGTGTCGTGCTTGGGAAAAAAAAAAGAGTTTTTTGTATACAAGTTGGCTCTTGTATAAATCTAGTTGGTGCTGGAAAATTTAGGGAGTTGGTGCTTCCTTCTAGTGGGTTCTAGAGAAACCAAAGAGTTGGTGCTCTCAAACAAGTCGTTGTTTGTAAAACATAGGTAGTAGCCTCACATTGAGTTGATGCTCAATTATAGATGATCTAAAGAACTTAAAAGATTGCCTATGATTTTGAAGAAGAAGAGGTTTTCTCCCTTTATGGGTTTCCTTGTGAAAATCTATCTTTGTGTATATCTTATGTGTGACTGATGCTCATTATTTATATTGTCCATATGTTGTATAATATTGATGATCACCTGGAAAAATATTAAAAATGGTTTAATGGACTTAATATTGTTTAAGCACAGTAACAACTGATTCACCCCCCTCTCAGTTGTCTTAGTAATTTCAACAAGTAATCCAACAATTGGTATCAGAGAAGGTTCCTTCAGAAATCATTTTAACCATTGAAAGGTAGATCATAGAGAGAAACACCATGTATAAAAATGGAATACCATGGTTTGATGGACAGAAGTATGCATTTTGGAGCATAAGGATGAAGACATATATACAAGAATAGGGATTTGAAATTTGGCAATCAATTTCATATGGATATATAGCACTAGCAGTTTCGCCGAAAAATGACAAAGCTATGAAAATCGGTCATAATAATTCCAAAACCAGAAATGCACTTCTTAATGGGTTTGGAGAATCAATATTCACCAAAGTTGCACATTGTAAATCCGCTAAAGAGATTTGGGACAAACTTCGAAATATTTATGAAGGAGATTCAAAAGTCAAAGCAGCAAAGCTTCAAACTTATAGAGGTTAGTTTGAACAACTAAAGATGAAGGAAGATGAGAACATTTCAGCTTACTTTTTATGAGTCGATGAAATAGTAAATGCAATATTGGGATTGGGAGAAGAAATCAAAGAATCTGTAATTGTTCAAAAGGTACTAATATCTCTTCCTATGAGAATTGACCCTAAGATATCAACACTGTAAGAAAGAGAAGATCTAAACTCAATAAGAATGGATGAACTACATAGAATCTTCATAGCATATGAAATAAGAACTGAACAAGAAAATCCAGATATTAAAGAAGCATCCTTCAAAGCATCCAAAAGGTCAAATAAAAAGGGAAAGCAAAAAGAAAAATAACATAGAAACAACAGCGACGTCTCGGAAGATGATGAAGAAGTGACCAACTTTGTCAGAAGATTGAACAAGGGAACCAATGACAGGTATAGAGGTAATCTTCCTTTGATTTGTTTTGATTGTGATGGTATTGGTCATTTTGATAACAAATGTCCTCATAAGAAAAAGAGAAATGATGAAGGTTACTCCAATAGAAAACAAACATATAAAGGAAAAATAATCACAGAGAAAGTTTTCAAGAAAATCTTATGCACCAAAGAAGACATCTCAACATTAGCTGAAGATGAAGTTAGTGACATTGAGATAGAAAGAGTTCTATTCATGGCAGTAGAAGAATCCGATAAAGAGTAATCCAAATAAGATTATGAAGAGGCAGAAGTTGACTACTGAGAAGAATTGTTGTGTGTCATAGAAGTTATCAGAAGAGAAAAGAAGAAAAACAAGAAACTACAATCAAAACTAGACAAGAAATAAGACACTCAGGAACTAGAACAAATAATCATAAATTTGAAGGTTCAAATTGAAGAAGATAAAAGAATTGAAGAAGCACTCAAAGAACAACTATAAGGAAGAGACAAGATCATTTGAAATTTGGAAGCAAAAATTGTCACATTAATAAAGGATCATCAAAAGAAAAACATGTAGAATAGCTCAAAATTTTTGAATGACATTATCAGCAGTCAAAAGCCTCATCATGACAAGTCCATACTTAGATACAATCAAATAGAAAAGGGATCAAGCTCCAAAACAACAGAACAATAAACATATCCAAAAAGATATGTAGAAACAATCAAAGGGGATAGGAAGGTCTAGAAACAAAATTACAAGGACACTCCTCCACCAAGAAGATTCATATTTCAGAATCAACAACCGATAGAAATAGATAGGCCTTAGGAAGAAGAAGGATTCATAAGAGTACCTCCTTTAAGAAGATCTTCAACTCCTAGGTATCAAACTATATTTTTTGGTTTATGTTATGCATGTAATAATTTTGGACATAAAGCTATGAATTGTAGAGCTAACAACATGAACACAAACGAATTTGAAAGTCATACACAAAAGGATTATCCAAGAAGGCCTAGTGAAACATAGAGAAGAAGTTACAATAGGTTTGAACCTTTGAGAACTGAAGTGGAATTCTACAAATTTTAAAAAATTGGACATATGGACAAAGATTGCAGAATGATAGTCTCTCCTAGAGAATCACAAAAGAACAACAACAGTCACAGACAGGAAACTTAGAAAAGGACATGGATAAGAAAGAATAATCAGTATAACAATGAAGAATGCACACTCTCTCTACAAGCTAAGAATAAGAAACATGGTTGGTATGTTGAAAATGGTTTTTCAAAACACATGACATGTGATAGAGACAAGTTTCTTACATTAAGAAAGGAAAGAGATGGATCAGTCTCCTTCGGAAATGATGATTCAGCTAAAATCATTGGAAAAGGCACAGTCATAATTGGGAACAAGAATACCAAGGCGGAAAATGTTCTACTAGTAGAAGATATGAAACATAATATTCTAAGTGTGATTCAAATGTGTGACCAAGGTCATAAAGTTACTTTCGATTCACAAAAGTGTGAGATAAGAAAAGAAGGTTCAGGGAAATTGATTGCAACAACAGTGAGAAATTCAAGGAACATATATGTATTAAGTGAAATTGGAAATGAAAAGTGTTGCCTAGGAAAGGAAGATGAAAGTTGTCTATGGCACAAAAGAATGGGTCACATACATTTTGATAACCTTGTCAAAGTCAACAAAAGGGAAGCAATTAGAGAAATGTCCCAGATCACGAAACCAACCAACACTTTATGCAAGCATTTTCAACAAGGAAAGAAAACAAAGACCAGGTTTAAATCAAAAGAATATTTAATGAAATGACCACTAGAAATTGTGCATACTGATCTAGTTGGACCAACTAGAAAAAAGGGTTTAAAAGGTGAGAAATAATTTATGTTATTAGTTGATGATTATACAAAAATGACTGCAGTTTTCTTTCTCAGGAATAAGTCAAAATCTTTTGAAAACTTCAAGGTCTACAAGGAAATGGTTGAAAATGAAATGGATTCAAAAATCAAATGGTCGAGATATGATAATGGAGGAAAGTTCACTTCAAAGGAATTCATGGACTACTGCAGCAGGAATGGAATAAAAAGGAAATTTTATGTTGCTAGGACACCTCAACAAAATGGAGTTGTTGAAAGAAAGAACATGACAGTACAGGAAATGGCTCGAACAATGCTAATGGATTCCAAATTGACATATATATTTTGGACACAGGCAGTGCAGACAACAGTTCACATTCAAAACAGAGTAATGCTCAGAAACAACACTGACAAAACTCCGTATAAGCTATGGAATGGAAGACCAAAAAATGTGAAGCACTTCAGATTTTTTGGAAGAAAATGCTACATCAAAAGAGAAGATGGTAGCATGGGAAATTTTCACTCTCGTGTGGATAAAGGAGTACTTGTTGGTTACTCAAGTACAAGGAAAGCATACAAGTGTTACAACCTAAGATTGGACAAATTTGTGGAAAGGATCAGCGTAATAGTAGAAGGGGAATATGAAGAGGATCTGACAGAAGAAGAAGAGAAAGTTCAGAAAGTGCCTCCAAAGACACCTAGCAGACAAGTACAAAAGAATCATGCTTTAGATCAGATTATTGGAAACAAAGATGCAGGAGTTGAGACTAGAAGAAGAATTTGTTCACCATAACAAACGTACCTAGATATCTCATCTAAGATTGAACCAACCTATTTTGAAGAGGCCAGCAAGGATGACTTTTGGAATAAGGCCATGGATGAAGAATTGGATCAAATAGAGAAAAATGACACTTGGGAATTGGTTCCAAAACCAAAGGATAAGAATGTGATCGACACAAAGTGGGTATAAAGGAATAAATTGAATGAATATGGATAGGTTACAAGGAACAAAGTTAGATTGGTATGTAAAGGATATTCATAGGTTGAAGGAATCGACTTTGAAGAGACATTTTCCCCAGTTGCCATAATGGAAGAAATCTAATTGATTTTAACTTATGCATGCTCCAAAAATATTAAAGTGTATCAGATGGACATAAAATCATTTTTTTTGAATGGGTAACTTGAAGAATAAGTCTACATTGAACAACCAGAAGGATTTTAGTTTTCAGAGAGTGCATATTATGTGTGTAAATTAAAGAAGGTCTTGTATGGTCTAAAATCGACTCATAGAGCATGGTACTCTAGAATGGATAAACATCTACAGCGGGCAGGGTTCAGAAAAGGAAGTGGAAACAACAACCTCTACATCAAGGTAAATCAAGATAGTATTTTATTAATTGAAGTTTATGTTGATGATATTATTTTTGGAAGTACTGATGACAGGTTAAGCCATAAATTTGCAAAGGACATGCAGAATGAATTTGAAATGTCATTACTTGGAGAACTATCCTTCTTTCTGGGTCTTCAGATACGTCAAAGAAACCAAGGAATTTTTATTTATCAAACCAAGTATATAAGAGAAATGCTAAATAGGTTTGGAATGGAATATTTCAAACCAGTTATCACTCCCATGAAAACCAATTGCAATTTGAGAAAAGATGATGATTCAAAATCTACAGATCAAAGGCAATATGTGTGATTGATTGGTAGCCTACTATAGCTGAAATCATCCATACTAGATGTAATGCAGGAAGTTGGACAGGTGGCATGATTTCAAGTAGCACCAAAGGAATCACATGTATTAGCAGTGAAGAGGATTTTCATATATCTCAAAGGAACATAAGAGTTTGGATTATGGTATCCAAAAGGAAAGGATCTATCACTTATTGCCTACACAGATGCAGATTGGGCAGGTTGCATTGATGATCGATGAAGCACCAGTGGAGAAGCATTCTACTTGGGTGAGTGTTTAGTATCATGGCTAAGAAAGAAACAATCACCAACATCCTTATCTACAACCAAGACAGAGTATATTGCAGAAACAACATATTGTACACAGGTTCTATGGATGAAACAAACTCTGACAGATATATAGGTTGACTATGATGAGCCCATTCCAATCTATTGTGATAATACAAGCACCGTCAGTATCTCAAAGAACCTAGCGATGCACTCCAATATGAAGGAAATTCCAATAAAGTATCACTTTCTATGGGAACAAGTTACAAAAAATAACATCTAAATTGAATATGTGGGCACAAAAGAACAAGTGGAAGACATCTTTACAAAACCGCTTCCACGGGAAGCCTTTAAGTGTCTTCTCCAGAGACTCGGAGTTATTTATACTCCAAAATGAATGTTTTTGAATGCTTATCGTATATGTCTTAGATGTACACGAGGAAGCACCATAAAGAGGAAAATTCATTTTGGGAGATCAGATGAGTCAGTTAGGGGGAGAAAACTCGAATGGAAACTTACCTTTGTCATTGATGACAAAGGGGGAGAAATTTATCATATGCATAGGACAGAGGCATGGTTCCAAGGGGAGCGTTGGTCACAGATATGCAGGCATGGTTCGAGGGGGAGCATGAGTGACATGATTTCCGTATTGCATCATATTGTTTCCATCAATGCCAAAGGGGGAGACTATTGATAATTGGGTCGGTTTTCATTGATGTCAACCCTTGAAGAAAGTCTGGTAGCAAATTATAGTAGCACAAAGGTTTGGGTAATGGACCCAAGTTTGTTTGATGTATGCTGGTATGAGTTTTGATATATTTTTAGGTAAGACTATTCTATATGCATAGTATATGTCATGCCATTTATGTGGTATGTGGAACGTCACATAAATCCTCACAGTTTGAGAGTTATGGCCTTACGATTTTGGAGGACCCTCATATGTTGGCTTGAAGCCCCAAAAGGTCAAAGAATTCAAAGTGCTTGCAAAGAAGAAATTATTTAAATAATAAATTGAAGTGACAAAGTAAAAAATGATCATTTAAATAATAAAGTGAAGTGACAAAGTCAAAGAGGATTATTTAAATAATAAAGTGAAGTGACAAAGTCAAAGAGGATTATTTAAATAATAAAGTGAAGTGACAAAGTCAAAGAGGATTATTTAAATAATAAAGTGAAGTGACAAAGTTAAGGAGGATTTTTTTAATAGTAAAGTAAATCGAGAACTTTTTAATTATCAAAAGTGGTTAGAAGTAGGTTAGCCCTAAAATAAGGAAAATGGGTTAAAATGGTTAAAAGGTAACTCGAGGAAGCTACATGGAAGTATAAATAAGAGGCAAGACTCTCTCATTTTAAAAAACACTTGAGCATATTGAATATCTACAGGTGAATGAGGTAACCAAAGGATATCTAAGCCAAATTTTAGAGGGAAGGTGATGTAAATAAGGTCAAAATTCAAGGGAGCATAAATGTTTTTGATGATGCTTTCTAAGGTATGTTATTTACAGGTAATCTCACCATTTCCGCAATAATGTTTTTTCTAGAATGATCCCAACCATGAAATTGGGACGCCATTGAGGAAACATATCCAAGTAGTTGTGGTACAAATTTCATCTTTTGGGTCATTTTAATTTTGGAGTTACACTCCATGGAAAATAGGTTTTGTGGCTAGTCCTAAAACTAGTCTAAAACAACTTTTTCGGGTAAAAACGTCATAACTTATTCGTAAAAGATCCAAATTCAATAAGACAAAATGTGTTGGTTAGAGTACATTATGTAGTATTCTTTGTAAAATTTGCAAATCCATACAACAAATATTCTGTGTGGGGCACGCTCTACAAGTTCTCTCTCTAGAGTAAGTCAAAATTCAAAAAGGTATGTCATTTTTTCTATAACTCCTTTTCTGAGAGGTTCCAAGTAGTGAAACCTAGAGAAATTGCATAAAACACACTGAAGAACATTGTGTACTATTTTTAGATCTTTATTCATTACAGGTACATAGTTATGATTATTTCAAGTTAGGGTTGTTGAC
>ML778234.1:1586007-1605423 GCA_009831015.1 Picea engelmannii | reverse complement strand
TATTTTCAGTGTATCTTTTGTACTTGGGTACCTAACATGGCCTCATTGTCGGGACCCAATCTTTATTTTCACCATAGTGATGTTCAGGGGGAGTGTTGGAGTTACTTCAAACACACCTAGGATTTCTTTTTCCTAAGTTTTTTATTTGTTCATTATTCATAATTAGTCATTATCCAGTCTCCTATATTTTAAGAGAGAATATTCCACCTGGAGAATATTCTCTTTCAGTTCACACTTCAGTTTGACTAGTTGAGTTGAGTTTAAATGTTGCATTGGGATCATCACCATGCAACATTGGGATCATCACCATGCTAATTCGACCTTGCCTTGGTATCATCACCAAAGTGGTGCATTAGCCTTGATTCCTTGAGTTAACTCCTCACTACTTTATGTTCAGTCAGTTAACTAAAGACTAGTTGACTAGTTAACTCAACTAGGTGGCAATTCACTCCCGTAACTGCCTAAGAGACTAGAATATGTGGCAATTCACTCCCGTAACTATTGGTGTGTGTCCAGATCACTCTAGACCACCATTATGGCGACTTGGTTCACCTCAAGTTGAACTCATTGAGTTATACAGAGTATATCATGTGTAAATTATTCATTATTCACAACGGTTAATGAGAATTATTTCTATTCTTTCTCTCCTTCTTCTTCCTTTTCCAATTATTGATGCAGGAGCATCGCCAAACATCAAGAGAGCCAGCGTAGAAGCAATTGGACAACTGGACAAGCGCCAGCACAAATTTTGAAATCACCTTGAAATTGTTGCGCAATCTTAAATAAAGCCATTAAGAAGGAGCGCCTTTTGTATAATGTAACTGGACCTTGAGCAATTTTCTCTCGTCTTTAGTAGATAGAAGGCATTTAAAGTAGTTAATGCAAGTAGGTAGAATTGAATGTGTAGATTAGACAGTTTTAGAATGCAAGAGGGAAACGAGATATAGACACCCTCATTGTGTATTGTAACATTATTGAGAATTTAAGCATAGAAGAGGAGCAGAGAGCTGTGTAAAAACACCCATGTACAGATATTTGGATTAATAGAAGAGTTTGATTCAAATTCATGGTTTTGTGTTTGTTCTCTGTGTATTCATGTTGAATGATATGCTCATGAATGTTTGCTTCCTATTATACATTTGCTTTATATGCTGTGTATTTGATTTCATGGTTTGAGTTTGAAGTCTGAGAGGAAGAAGGAATGAGTTTCAATTGTTTCTCTATCTGAACAAGAATTCCTGCAAGGAGTCTAGTCGAAGTGTCCGCAAGGAGTGTGTTGACAAGGGGGTTCAGATAGGGTAAATTTTGTTCTCGTTCATTCACAAGTGCAGACAGGCACAAGAGCCATGCAAGGAGTGCGTAGGCCAAGTGAAGTCTCAGGGTTGCGAACCTGAGTGAAGAGATTGAAGGACTGTTGCTGCAGGTGTGCGTAGGGTCGAAGGAAATTCAACACTTGGAAGTGTCTGAAATTTTCCACAAGGAGTGCGCGCAAGAGTCTTTTCTAAGGCTCAAAGTTCTAAGAAAGCTCAGGTAAGATAATTCCTTCGATATTGTTGAAGGACAACGCAGGGAAGCTACGATTGGAAGTGTGTAAGAAGCATCGTAAGTTTGAGCCGCAGGTGAACCATCTTTCACTAAGGAATACTTGGTCATTAGTAGAAAATCACCAAGGAGGAACGGATGGTCGGTATTCTCCGAGGAGGATTCGCATCATCCCGTGAGCCATCAGATCTCACGAAGGAATAGGGGAGATATGACAAAGTATTCCCGAGGGGTTCAAAGCTCAGGAGGGGTAGGTTCGTTGATCCAAGCCATAAGGGCCTTAGGATCTACATGTGGAATCCCATATCGGAGTTTCGTGGGTGGAAATCCTATGAACATTGCAATGGGAATCGCGAAATCGTGAAACGTGATATCCCGACGACTTAGAGAATAGTGTGGGGCCAGAGGAGTCGGCGAGGCGGATAGGTGACGCGCTATTTCGAAGTTTAGCGGTGAGAAGTCCCAAAACAATTGCATTAGGATTCGCAATATAGAGAAATCCGAAATCCTGATGAGGTGAAAGGGCGTGGAAGAGTCAACTCACGCGTGTGTCGTGTAATCAGCTAATCAGGATTCAGGAGTCGGGAAAGCAAGTTCCTTGACATCACGAGCACCGAATTCACGATAGAGAAAATCCTGAAAGGGTAAAGGAAGGGTCAGCATTGACTGTTGTCGGGTTTAGAGGATTCATGGAACCAATGCTCGACCATTGACCTCGCTAAGTTGCGAAGTCCGATCTCCCGAGCGTAAAGAGGGGATTGTGTGAGAGTTGTTGTGGGTGCATATTTCTCGATAGGGAATTAAAGAACCGTTTGGAGTTCTTCGGGCTGTGTGAAAGGGAAAGATCTTGTGTTTGCGTGTGGACCTTCTGACCCGCGGGTTCTGAAGGGGATGCGTAGCTATCAGTTTGGTATCAGAGCACAGAAATAATCTTTTCTTTCTGTAGTAGAGAGGAAGATAATTCACCATGCCGCCAAGGAGAAGAGATAGAAAGTCACCCGATCCAGAGGATAGGGAAATGCCATGAAGAAGAGGCAGGCAGATGACAGATCCAGCCATGGAGAGAGAGATGCGTGATCTACGAGCTAGACTCGAAGACATGGAGACAACACAAAGATGCATAGTCAGTGCTGGGGATCTCAGTGATTCCGAAAGTGAGATTGAGGCTGAACGTGAAGAAGAAGTTGCAACTGAAGATGCATCAAACAAGCGTTTGATCAGAGCTATTGCAAGGATGGGTGCAAGAGAGAAGATGGGCATTCCATTTTATAAGGGAAACTTGGATGCAGAGGAGCTTCTAGACTGGATTAGAGCTCTAGACACATACTTTGACTATGAAGATGTCGAAGAGGACAAGAAAGTCAAGCATGTTGTCACAATATTGAAGGGACATGCAACATTGTGGTGGGATGAACTACAAGCTGATAGACGCTGCAAGGGCAAGTAGAAGATCAAAAGCTGGGACAGAATGATCGTGAAGATGAAGGCGAAATTCATCCCCAGGGATTACCATATCACTTTGTTCAGGAGGATGCAGAACCTAAGATAGAAGCTGATGACAGTGAAAGAATATACTGAAGAATTCTATAAGTTGAACATCAGGGCAGGTCATCGGGAGAGTGATGATAAAAAGGTTGCTAGATATCTGAATGGTTTGAGATATGACATTCAGGATGAGATGAGCATGGTAACCATCTGAATGGTGGAAGATTCTTACCAGATGGCTCTGAAAGCGGAAGAGAAGCTGAGCCGAAAGCAGAGTCAGAGAGGCCGAGGCAGAAGTCAGCCCAGAGGCAATTCGGTTGCCCAGGATAAATATCAGAAGCCCAAAGAAGATTGGAAGAAACCTTAGACTCAAACAGAGAGAGGTGGAAGTTCACAGCGTGGGAAATATGCTGAACAGAGAGGACAACATATTGAGTAGAGAGGAGATTATGCTGACAACAACACTTTTCCTTGTACTAGAGGTAGAGGAAGAGGCAGAGGTGGAGTAATCACTTGCTTCACATGTGGAAAGAATGGGCACAAGTCTTATGAGTGTCCTAACAAAAATAAGGAGATTGGAGAAATTCACATCGTCGAAGCACAGAGGCAGGATGTTGAGGCAGAAGACGCTGAAGGTGGAAGATCATTGATGATGCGAAAAGCTCTTTTGACACCATAAAAGGAGGTGGAGAGTTCTGTCCAAAGGACCAGAATTTTTAGGATTGCTTGCAAGACCAAGGACAGGGTATGCAAGGTCATTGTAGACAGTGGTAGCATGGATAATCTCGTTTCTACAGAGATGGTAGAGAAGCTGGATCTGGAGATGATTGATCATCCAAGCGCGTACAAAATTTTGTGGCTACAAAAAGGACACCAGGTAATTGTCACTAAACAGTGTTTTGTTGAATTCAAGATAGGAGGATATAATGATAAGATATTATGTGATTTCATTCCTATGGATGTTTGTCATCTATTGCTGGGTAGACCATGGCAATATGACATAAATGTGATTCATGATGGGAGAATGAACACATACACCCTAGAGAAGAATGGGAGGACACACATGTTGCTTCCAATCAAGGATAAGGAGGTGAAGCCTAAAGTAAGCAACATTGTACTTCTCATGAGTGGGAAGGAACTTCATACAGAGGTTAAGAAGAAGGAGGATCCACAGTTTATAGTGGTCAAGAAACCAAAGATTGTTTTGACCAGCACAAGAGTGGATGATTTACCAGAAGAGATTTAGGAACTGCTGGAAGAGTTCGTTGATATAGTAGTGGACGAATTACCTCAATCGTTGCCACCAATTAGGAGTGTGATCCATCACATTGATCTCATACCAGGAGCGAATTTGCCAAATAAATCCGTGTACAGATTGACGCCGCAAGAGAATGAAGAGGTTAAAAGGCAAGTACAGGATTTGTTGGACAAAGGTTTGATCAAGGAAAGATTGAGTCCATGTGTTGTTCCAACAGTACTCAGTCTGAAGAAAGACGGAGGCTAGAGGATGTGTACTGACTCGAGGGAAATTAACAAGATAACCATCAGGTACATATTTCCATTGCCAAGGATGGATGATCTGATGGATTTCTTGAGTGGAGCAAAATATTTTTCAAAGGTTGATTTGAAAAGTGGTTATCACCAGATTCGCATGAGAGAAGGTGATGAATGGAAGACAGCATTCAAAATGAATGAAGGGTTGTATGAATGGCTTGTTATTCCATCTGGCTTAACAAATGCACCCAGTACCTTCATGAGGTTAATGAATGAAGTCCTGAGGGAGTTCATTGGAAAATTTGTCATTGTGTATTTGGATGACATACCGGTTTTCAATAAATCAATGCCAGAAAATCTGAAGCAGTTGGCTATAGTGATGTAGAGGTTACAATAGGAGAAGTTGTTGATAAACATGAAGACGTCCTCATTCATGAAGACGGAGCTCATTTACTTGGGGTTTGTTATTTTTGCAGATGAGTTGAGGATGGATACTGTGAAGAAAAGACACAAGTCTTTTCACTAGATTGAGGAAGCTGGGAAGAGTTTCAATCTGTTGAAGAGGAAGATTACGGAACAACCAGTTTTGGTGTTGCCGGATTTCCGAAAGACATTTCAAGTGAAATGTGATGCAAGTGGATTTGCAATCGGGACAGTCTTGAATCAAGAAGACATGCCAATAGCATATTTTAGTGAGAAGCTGAATGAAGCGAAAGTGAAGTACTCCACATATGATAAGGAGTTGTATGCTATCATACAGGCATTGAAGAAATGGATGTGTTACTTGATCCCGAAAGAATGTGTCTTGTACAGTGACAATCATGCATTGCAGTTTGTGATTCAACAGGAAAAGTTGAATCAGAGCCACGTCAAATGGGTAGAGTATATGCAAAATTTCACTTTTGTGATTAAACACATTTCTAGTATTGCTAACAAAGTTTTTGATGCTTTGAGCAGGAAGTGTTTGCTGTTGCAAGAGTTCAAAGTCAAAATGTTGGGTTTTGATGATCTCAGGAACGTGTACATAGATGATCGGGATTTCAGAGAAGCATATGAAGCAACTGAGAATCCAATTCTCAGAGACAGAAGCCAATGGACAGAGTACATGATCCAGGAAGGATTACTGTTTAAAGGGAATAAGTTGTGTATTCCGAAATGCTCCATGAGGGAGAATCTGTTAAAGGAAAAGCACAGTGGAGGATTAGAAGGACATTTCGGTCATGAAAAAACATTCACGAAGCTGAATGAGTCATATTTTTGGCCGGGAATGCGAGCAGATGTCAAGAGATTCATGGATAGATGCAAAATTTTCCATCATTCGAAGGGAAGAAGACAGAATGCAGGGTTTTATCAACCATTGCCCATACCAGAGAGGCCGTGGGATGAGATTAGCATGGATTTTGTATTGGGGTTGGCAAGAACACAAATAGGTTGTGATTCAATATTTGTGGTGGAGGATAGATTTTCCAAGATGGCACACTTCATTCCATGTTAGAAAGCCAGTGACACAACTCACATTATGAACCTATTTTTCAAAGAGGTCATTCGACTTCATGGGTTGCCAAGGAGTATAGTTTCAGATCGAGATACGAAGTTTATAGGGCATTTTTGGAGGACGTTGTGGAAGAAGCTGGGAGCTAATTTGTTGTTTAGTTCAACGTATCATCCTCAGACGGATGGATAGACAGAAGTAGTAAACAGAAGTCTGGGAGACTTGCTGAGAAGCTTGGTGATAGAGCACCACAGCCAGTGGGACCATATATTGCCGCAGGTAGAGTTTGCGTATAACGACTCAGTGAACAGGAGCACAGGGAAAATTCCATTTCAGGTTGTTTATGGCATGCATCCGAGAGGAATTTTTGAAATGAGAGATTTAGAACAGACTGCGACTAGGAGCGCTAGTGTGGAAGATTTTGTAGAGGCGATGAAAGAACTTCACGACAAGGTGAAGGAGCGACTGCAGAATTTGATTCAGGAGTATAAGCGCAGAGAAGATCAACACAGAAGAAAACTTCAGTTTGAGGTTGGTGACTTGATTTTGGCACATTTGAAAAAAGAATGGTTCCCAAGGGGAACATATAATAAACTGAAGATGAAGAAAATCGGGCCATGTAGGGTCTTGAAGAAATTTGGGACAAATGCTTATGAGATTGAATTACCCGATGGAATCGAAAATTCTCCGATATTCAATATCTCGGATTTGTACCCATATAAGGCTGAGGAAGTAGGAACTGGAAATGAGCAGCTAGTGATCCAATGGACAAAGCAGATGCCAGTTGCAGAAAAATCGCAGATGGAGCGCATACTGGATAGAAGGATTGGTAAGAAGACTAGGAGGAAGGAATACTTTGAGTATCTAGTCAAATGGAAAGGCCATCCGATTGAAGATGCCAGTTGGGAGACCGAAGCAGAGATACAGAGGCATGGATAGACCGTGCGTGAGCTCATGAACAGGAGCCCATGAAATTTTTTCAAGAAAGGGAGTATGATGCAGGAGCATCATCAAACATCAAGCGAGCCAATGCGGAAGCAATTGGACAGCTGGACAAGCGCCAGCACAAATTTTGAAATCACCTTGAAATTGTTGCGCAATCTTAAATAAAGCCATTAAGAAGGAGCTCATTTTGTATAATGTAACCGGACCTTGAGCAATTTGCTCTCGTCCTTAGTATATAGAAGTCATTTAAAGTAGTTAATGCAAGTAGGTAGAATTGAATGTGTAGACTAGACAGTTTTAGAACGCAAGAGGGAAACGGGATATAGACACCCTCATTGTGTATTGTAACATTATTGAGCATTTGAGCATAGAAGAGGAGCAGAGAGTTGTGTAAAAACACCCATGTACAGATATTTGGATTAATATAAGAGTTTGATTCAAATTCATGGTTTTGTGTTTGTTCTCTGTGTATTCATGTTGAATGATATGCTCATGAATGTTTGCTTCCTGTTATACATTTACTTTATATGTTGTGTATGTGATTTCATGGTTTGAGTTTGAAGTCTAAGAGGAAGAAGGAATGAGTGTCAATTGTTTCTCTATCTGAACAAGAATTCCTGCAAGGAGTGCAGTCTTAGTGTTCGCAAGGAGTGCATTGACAAGGGGGTTCAGATAGGTTAACTTTTGTTCTCGTTCATTCAGAAGTCCAGATAGGCACAGGAGCCAGGCAAGGAGTGCACAGGCCGAGTGAAGTCTCAGGGTTTAGAACTTGAGTGAAGAGATTGAAGGACTTTTGCTGCAGGTGTGTGCAGGGCGAAGGAAATTCAGCACTTGGAAGTGTCTGAAAGTTGCCCCAAGGAGTGCATGCAAGAGTCTTTTCTAAGGCTCAAAGTTCTAAGAAAGCTCAAGTAAGATAAGGCCTTCGAGATTGTTGAAGGACATCACAGGAAAGATGTGATTGGAAGTCTGTAAGAAGCATCGTAATTTTGCGCCGTAGGTGAACCAAATTTCACTGAGGAATACTTCGTCATTAGTAGAAAATCACCAAGGAGGAACGGACGGTCGGTATTCTCCGAGGAGGATTTGCAACATCCTGTGAGCCGTCAGATCTCACAAAGGAACAGGGGAGATACGGCGAAGTATTCCCGAGAGTTTCAAAGCTCAGGAGGGGTAGGCTCGTTGATCCGAGCCATAAGGGCCATAGGATCTACACGTGGAATCCCATATCGGAGTTTCGTGGGTGGAAATCACGTGAACATTGCAACGGGAATCGCAAAATTGTGAAACGTGATATCCCGACGGTTAAGAGAACAATGTGGGGCCACAGGAGTCAGCGAGGCAGACAGGTGGTGCGCTATTTCGGAGTTTTGCGGCGAGAAGTCTTGAAACAATTTCATTAAGATTCGCGATATAGAGAAATCCGAAATCCTGATGAGGTGACAGGGCGTGGAAGAGTCAACTCACGCATGTGTCGGGTAATCGACTAATCGGGATTCAGGAGTCAGGAAAGCAAGCTCCTTGACATCGCGAGCACTGAATTCGCGATAGAGAAAATCCCGAAAGGGTAAAGGAACGGTTAGCATTGACTGTTGTCAGGTTTCGTGGATTCGTGGAACCAACGCTCGACCATTGACCTCACTAAGTTGTGAAGTCCGATCTCCCAAGCGTAAAGAGGGGATTGTGTGAGAGTTGTTGTGGGTGTAGATTTCCCGATAGGGAATTAAAGAACCGTTTGGAGTTCTTCAGGCCTTGTGAAAGGGAAAGATCCTGTGTTTGCGCGTGGACCTTCTGACCCGCGGGTTGTGAAGGGGTTGTGTAGCTATCAATTATCTCTGCAAATGTGTGTATCATTGTTTAGTTTGATCTATTCTGCGTAGGTTCAACACATTTACAGGGAAGAGCGTCCTCATTTATAGATATTTCAATAGTTCTAGAATTTGATGCCTCAATGCCCCTCTTTAAAATTCAAAAGGATCTCCAATTTGGAAACTCACTAAAGAATCTACCCCCTTAATTCTATCCCATATCTCTTGGTCTTCGGGGAATGGGGCTTTTATTAATTTTTGGAGAGACAACATTATGGGGAGGTCACCTTTGGGAAATAATGAGGACTTGAAGCCCCTTAAAGATTTGAGTATTATATAGGGTATGACCAAGCTAGTGGCTCCATCCAACTGGGAAGATAGTGATAAATGGAAAGGATGGAAACATATATCCCACCCTGAACACCTGATTCTGTTGGTTCTCAAGATTTACCATCTTCTAGTTGGTTATTCTCCAATTGATTCTCAAATGAGTGATGACCATTTTTGGGGTGTTTCAAGTTATTCGGTCAAAGATGGTTTTTAGCACCTCTTATCATGCATACCTAGACCCCCCTTATCTAAGTTATGGGCTCATATATTTCAAGGTGACTCCCTCCCCAAGATCAACACTTTATGTTGGATCATGGTTAAAGGAAATCTCTTAGCAACTGGAAATTTACAAAAAAGAGGAATATATGGACCTTCCAGGTGTCTTATATGAAAATATACCAATGAATCAACACATCATATATTCTTTGATTGTGAATTCTCAAACAGGTCCAAGATCAATTATATAAAATCTTGCAAGTTTTCCACTCCTTTCCCACCAACTGGAATGCTATGTTCTTATTCTAGAAGAGGCGATACATCAACAACTTCTCTAAAAATCCCATTTTAGTGTGCCTCTAGAAGGAGATGCCTAATTTTATTTGTTGGGATATTTGATTAGAAAGAAACAAAGGAAACTTTGAGGATAAAAATCTTTCATCCTCGAGAGTACACTCTTTGGCCTACAACTTTCTCTATTAAGTCATGTGTGCAAAATATCTCAAGTTAGACTCTCTAGTTGGACTCAATCACGTTGAGTTAGAAAAAGTTAACAACATCCTTAGCCAGTGGTATTTCCATATTTTGACTCATGTTTCCCCCACTCCTCGTTTTCAGTGGAAGCTTCAGCTCAATGATCAAGATTTCACAACATGGAGACAACAGTAGGAGAAAACTTTTATTTTCTTCGACGGACCATCAAAAGGAAAACCAAGGGTGGTAGATGTGAGGGGGAGAGGGGGGGGAAGGGTGGGGTCATTTATGGACCTTATGGAAATCATATTTTTAAGATTTCATGGGGCCTTGGATGCACCTCAAATAATCAAGAAGAAGTCCTAGCAATATATATGGGGATGAAACTCACCATAGGAAACAAAAATTTGGGTATAATTATCATAGGAAACTTGGAGCTGATCATCAAAGGTCTGTGTAGGCTCATCAAAAGTACTCACACAAAGATCGAGAGAATATACCATATGATTTAAATTGAGAAGAAAAATTTTAATCCAATCGATTAAATTTTAATCCAATCGATTACTACCATGTCTTTCGCTAACAAAATGGGGAGGTTGATTCATTAGTTAAGGAAACAAGACATATGGATCAAGGAGATTTAAGGGAAAATGAAGATCTCTCCATCCACTTTATGCCTTATACATATGAGAAATCAAAAATTATTTGAGTTCGGTGTGACCCCTGACCTCCTCATCATTGAACTTAATCACTTGGTCAAGCACATTAAATCACTTGGCACATGCTTTTTCATATCCTCATGAATTCCATGCAACACTTGGTACATGACTAGTCATATCCTCATGTTGGGATTTATTATATCCCATGTTCTCCTTCAGTTTGTATATGGTATTTGACACTTTATCGAAGTCACTATGAGTTGTGGAAAATCGTTTTTCTTCCCTCCATTCAATTTCACATGGGATTATGCTTGTGGCATGAGGATCTCATTCTGTGGTATCCCCAAACATCATCAAACATTCCTTCCTCTATCTAGTCTATCATGTGTGAATACATGGGTGCTTCATCACATCCCTTAAACCTTTATGGAGCATTGGTCTCTCACACATCTAGGATTTCATGAAGCAGTTGGTTGTTTCCATGTTGCCTCTGTTCTCCTTGTTTATTTCATCGTTGGACTTTCATTCGAGTGTCTCCATCCTCTCTCATCTTACAATTCTTCATGTGGCAACATATTTAGCCCCTTCGTCACTACTCCAACTGTGAAATGGAAGCCATGAAAGGCAAAATGAGATTATAGAAGAAAGAGATGGAATCCTTGCACGAATCCAACGCCCAACTGGAGAAAACATTCCAGGACAAAGAATAAAAAAGTGAGAAGGAGCTATAAAGTGTCTTGAGGAAGGTCAACAAACACTTTGACCAAATTCATTCCCTCAACAAGGAAATTCATGGGATGCAACCAAGAAATAATACGCAACATGAATTGGTATCTTCTATGGGTTCCCAAGCCTCCTTTGAATTCAATCATCCTATGCAACATTATCTTGAATATATAAAAAATGAAGATCCTCAAGCAGTGGTAGACATAGTTATGAAACTTAATTAACTTAGATTTAATGCAATGAATATCTGATTTTTTGTTAAACTTCTTATGTCTGAATTTGTGCATGGAAGTATGAAAACATTTTTTTAGCTATTGTAGTAGTCATAAAGCATCTAGATTTTTTTTATCTCTTTTGATATGTTGGAATTTCATATAAACTTGAAATATTTTTTAATCTCGTGTTGATTCAACATAGATGTATCCCTCTTTTATAATACAATCTTACCCACTTCTGTTAAAATAAATAAGTATTCCCCTCTAAGAATTGGTCTCTTTTGTCCTAAGGGCTAGGGTAAGATATTAGAACCTTAAGGGTAGAATAATCTCAAGCCTAATCAAGATAATATTAAGAGGACCAAGGCCCTACAAGAAAAAATTCATGAAATGAAAGAACCTTGACGAACAAGATCAACTAAAACTTGAACAACATACTTAAAAACCTTGCCAAGGGACCAAAGGAAAAACAAGACAAGAGATTGAGCACTTACACAAGTTAAGAAGAGAAGAAGGAACAAACCCTAAATTGTTTCCTCTCCAAGTAGTTAATTAACTCCTCAAATGGATTGATTTTGAAAGCTAGTAGAAGTCTTGAATCACCATAACAAATATTTAATTAACGAACAAGATAACCAGAAAAGAGAAAGCTCCAAGAATTAACACCAAAACTTCAAAAGGAATATCTTCTATTAATTGTAGTCACAAATGATATCCAACAATTCACGACAATTTGGAACGAGAGGAGTGCCTCTATTTATAGAGGATTCTACATCCTTCTCATTCTTTGTTAATTCTTTGTCGCTAAAATTAGCCTAGGAGACCAAGAAAGAAGACGTGTCATCCACACAAAGAAGGAGACTAAGTCAATATGTAATCAAATGATGCCACATGTACATAAAACCCTCATGAGAGAGGGACATCCCACAAAAAAAGGTGTTGGATTGTTCTTCTAGCCCAACATTCCAAGGGAAGAGTGATGTGAAGGCCTCAAAACATGGTGAAGTATCCTCCCAAGCAATCATGGTACCAATGTCTCTCTCCTCCAAGTAGAACAACCTCATGAAAAGGTGGAAAAGGACCTAAAAATTGAATGTCCTCCTCAAAATGTGCTCAAAGAATGTTCAAAGGGTATCTCCAAGCTATTAACAAGCCCTCAAATCAATAAAATATGCTCCAAAAGGTAAGGAGGATGCCTCTCCAAGTCAAATCATGATAAAAAACACATGCATGTTTGTCATCAATCCCACATGTGTGGGTCAACCCTCAAATCATGTAAGGAACATCTTGAAAAGTGATGAAAAAGGAGGGTGCTCTAGAATCTCCAACCTGGCATGTGTAGAGGATGTCCATGTATGCAATAATAATCCAAATGTGCCTTGTAGGATGTGACCAATGACTCGAGATATGTGTACCTCCTCAAGAACTGTGACATTTCCTCAAGAGACGTGAAACTAAGTGAGCATTTGTATAATCATCTATGATAGTAGATGGCCAAAGTGTGTTGAATACATAAGATAGGCATCCATGCTTAGGAATAGAATAGGTGTAACACACCCAACCCCTGAGTATCTTTCCTAGGGATGGGGCATCAAAATTTCACTCTTCTTAACATCTCAGATCCTCTATCCAAGGTTTCTATCCCATTCTTCTCATGTAGATATTTCCAGCCATTGTCTCCATGCTTAAAACTGAGCTCAGAGCTGGCATATATACCTCTCCCAAGTTCCTCGGGTATTCATTGGTCAGGACCACGGGGCTTCCACGTGGATCCGACTCAATATGCTTCTCCCTGAGTTCTCTGATATCCCAGAGCTTCCAGTGTTCCTAAATCTATGTCGTAAATCCATCCACCAGCCAGTCCAATGACTGGACTTGATCCTTGGCTAAATCACAAGCTAAAGGGGGAATTCGACGTTCAACCTTCTGGTTTGAATTCCGGGCATAGCCTCTTCCCTCTAGCTACAATCGCATATGACTGCATGCTATGACCAGACACCAAGACAGGATCTATATGACTGCATGATATCACTGCAATCGCATATGACTGCATGCTATGCACGAAGCTTCAAATCCTCTGGAGTGGCTCTCCTCTAGAGTACAGGATCTAGTGCCAAGTGTCTCCTGGCGTCAACTACTAGGATGGAATCCAACACTTTTCCCTTTTGGACTTTCTACAATACTATACCTCAATTCCCTCAGAGTACCAAGTCTCTGGACTAAAGGATCTAGAATCACACGTTCTCCATGTATCGAAGACTGAGAGGGGTCCCAAAGGATCCTTAGATCCATGGTCTACGTTACTTTGTAGCTACAACCTTTAGGATTTTTGGCTTCACTACCACTCCATTCTCCCGAAGTGGTCAACGTCGAGTGGCCTCATACTAGATGAGACAGCTAGGAAAGAACACGAAGGATTCCCAGATCAACGGTCCTGGTCACTTCATGGCTCTGGCCTTCGGAAGTTTTGGCTTCAATGCCACTCCATTCTCCTAAAGCAAAACTTCGTCGAAGTACCATGTTTGATTCCCTCCTTTTGGATGATCAGACGATAGGTGGGGCTCCTAACGATCTTCCCCAAATCTACGACTTTCCTTGACTTCGCAACTTCGACGCTCGGGGAGTTTAATGTTATAGCATCTCTAATTCTCCCGAAGTAGAACTTCACTAAAGTCTTCTCGTTGTAGATCCAATGGCTGAGGGGACCTCCAAACATTCTCGACCGGTGGCTTGTGCTACTTCAAGATGGGGATTTGGATCTTGGTTTAGACGGTGAGATAGGTTAACCTAACCACTAGGGAAACCCTTCAACGTTGCTTGACCTTACAGGTAACCATGACTCTCAGTCACCTTCGGTCTATTTGTGACTATTTAGGCTAACAATACTTCGAAGTCCCAGATTTCTGAAGTTCTGAAACCAGAGGGACTTAGCTCCCTTAGGCTTAGTACATGGTTCCTAGGTGTTGGTCACATGGATCCTCCCGAACGGATCTCGTTCGCTCGTCTTCCAAATGAAGAGATCTCCCCTTTCAAGGATTGAACCTTATTATCCTTCCTGAACTTTATCTTGAAATGGTTAAGGACTTGGGCATGAAATCTTGGTCGCACAGCAAGGACTATGAAATAGGTATCCTCTTTAGATGGATAGGGTCAGATTGACACAATATCTCCTATCTCGGTCGTCTTACAGACTTATGTCCCAAGAATCCTCAAGGGCTAAGATGGGGCATACAAAATATCAGTTAGAAGCATAAGTTCACAAGGAGATGAATGTATACACATATCATGACCATTCCACACAGACGGATAGGGTCAAATTGACACGATATCTCCTATCTCGTCTGCCTTATAGAATTATGTCCCAAGAATCCTCGAGGGCTAAGCTGGGGCATACAGACTATCAGTTAGAAGCATAAGTTCACAAGGAGATGAATGCATGCACATATCATGACCATTCCACACATAAATAATGTATAGATACACATATATATAAACCCATGTATTCATCCATTATTTTTCTTCAATACACAAAGTATGAAAACACTTATCAAAACCAGAAGATGTGATGCGACTGCTGAAAGAAGTGCTCGTTTCCACCCAACCATAGGCTCAGTCACTCCTAACGGATTTACCACTCGTCACCCCCGAGCTAGACCACGATTCTTTGAAATTGAATCTTTTCTTCTGGCTCAACGGAAGTTAGGGACGAAGGTTACTCTCCTTCTCTCGAGTTAGTCTCTATTTCCTGCAACCGGAACAAACTTTTTTTCACAGTTCTTTCTCGAACCTGAGATCTCAATCTCTCATCTCTGCACTCTTTGTAGGTCTTCCTCTGCCCACCACGCCTTCCTTTCTTTCCTTCCTTAGCAAGATTGCGTGTGTCCTGAATTCCTAGTCTCTGGTCAGGTCTAGAAGCCTTACATATGGGCACTTTGCCCCATCCCTCATTAACTCTTGAGGAGGTCTTCCCACTTACCAGCCTATCTGTAATTCATTTATGGGTCAGAGAGTTGTTCTGATCCTGAGCAATTAAATCCAACAAAGTACTGGTCTGGTGGAGGTTAATGCAACCATTCCTGGTCCCCTTCACCATCTCTTTCATAGCATTCATGGTCTCTCTTGGCACACCCTCCTTCCAGCAGTCATGTAACGCTTATCCATTTTCTAGTAAATAACAAAATTTACATTGATCGATCTTTTATACAAAGGTGCATCAAATCAAGCATTCACACATATTGATTTTTCCATAGTCTCTTGGCCAATATAGTTATATTTACAAACTGGGGGAAACAGGGTGTTACAATAGGTGTGTTATACATAGGTGTGGCAACCTTTACAAAGAGAAACAGTTTTACATCATATACAAAAGGATAAGAGAGACTAGTAGCTCCACTAAGTCATGTGTACTATTAGATCCACCCTAATATGGTTGTATGCCAACCCAAATCATAAATGACAAATATGATGAAGAGTTAACAACATCAATGTGCAGTCAACCATAGCCACAAAATCAAATCCTATATTGAAATGGGGACTAAAAGGATGGTTCGTGACTGACCACATGGGGTCTAGAGATTCTACATAGGCCCCCCACCAATACATAGAACATCTAAGCATGGTCCAATACAATACATGAGTGAAAATATAACCACACTTTTGGCTCATCGTGACACAATAAGGTACATAATATTCTTATATGATGGTCCACATTTGGCGAAAAAATATAGGGCACACTGAAGTGAATATGAGGTGTAACAATCTAGATATATGCTATGTTGGTTATGAGGTTTTTCAATTCTTGATAGACGATTTGATGCATTGAAGTAATGAAAGCTAGATGATGATGAAGCCTAGAGCTAACGGAGATTATGACAAGCACTAGTTAAGGGGGAGTTGAATTCTTAATTCCTACTTGTCTTATGGATAAATGTGTGATACGTGACCACACAAGAAACTTATGGATTGTTATTGTATTTTTCATTGTTATGTAGCGTTAGTCTCTTTGTGAGAAATTTTAAGAGGTCGTTGAAGATCTAATTGGATGTGATAGATTATGTTCAACTAATTTAAAACCTAAACTAATGTGTGTTGAGATATTCTTTGATATATATATATATATATATATATATATATATATATATGGAAAATTGTCAAATCCCTTATTGCAAAGCATATGTTGAAGATGAATTTATATATACTAACATAGAGGGATCAAATCTCTCAAGATGCAAACCCTTCTTCCTTAACTAGTTTTAAAATGCAAACGGTTAAAGCCAACATATACAATTTTCATTTACTTAATTTTTTTTATTATTTTTTAAGAATACCACGTGTCAACTCCATATTGAATTTAGACAACAGATCACACATCAACCTAATAATGAATTTAATTATGAGTTTCGTTTAAAAATAAAGACAACTAAATTTGTGATGTTTGTTATTTTTAATTTTTATTTCTTTGTATGTATGTATGTTGAGCAAAGAATATGTTGAACTTGGATTTGCATGCAAAAATTCATTTTGAATTAAAGGGTAAGTAAATTTTATCAGAGGGTAGTTTTACCTCCCGTGAAAGCTTACCTGTAAGAATTTATCCAGAAATGTAAATGAGGAGACATATAGCACATGGTTAGGTATTATAAGGCTTTCATGACAGTACGAAAAATATTAAAATATTTTGCTTCATCATACACAAATATCGTAACATTGTTTTTTCTCCTATTTTCAATTTGACAGTGTGGGTAGAATCTGACTTCATGCACCTACTTTTAGGCAATTTCGCTGGACTGTTCTACTGTCAACGAAAATGGCTATGTTATTGGTTTGGTATGTCGGTGAGTGGTTTGGATTTTCTACGTGCTGTGACTTGAAAGCCTCCGCTTAATCCCAACGAAGAGTCAGTGGGAGTAGTTACGTTGGTTACGCAAATAATATTGATAATAAAACTGATTTCGATGTTTGAAAGGGAACGAACAATTGGGAGACAAATGTTACATGTTTAGTTCCATTCAGGAATTATAAAGACAACCTTCCTCGCGAATAAATCGGTGCAGCGAGGGTGCCGAGGATTGACTTTAGAATTTGTTTGTTTATTTGCTGCAGACTGTGGGCGGCGGAATTGGCGGACTATTTACGCTTTCCGATCCCATCCAATTCCATCAATGTCCTTTTGGCATCTGTATTCCATTCCAATTTCAGCAGTTTAGGGTTGAATAGCAGAGCTGTACCGTTATTTCGTTTCTCCTGCTGAATACATATATATTTGAAGGGACTGTAAGATATTCTGTGTAATATGTTGCCTGTGTTAGGTCTCCTGTCTTTCTCGGTGTTATGCCTTCCCTCTTGCAGGAAGATACCCTTGATGCTCACGCAACTCTGTGCTTTAGCTCGCAGCTTCTACTCTTTTCTGCAGAGAATGGCTTCAAATCTGCGGGGAGCAACTGACTCCACTAGTCCTCTTTCATTATATGGAACTTATTATGGAACGTTCATGGTGCTCTTATTCGATGGAATGGTGTTATGGTCGGCTCTGCTGCCTCCGTGTATTTATATTAGAGCGTCCAGACAGTCTCCTCCTGTTATAATAAGCTGCTGTGTTTATTCATGTCGAGGTACAGAACAACTGGAAGAAGAGCTATTAATTCTGTCGGATCGGAGCAGTTTAGGTTGATAATCAACTGGATTTTTGTTTTTTACTTATAAATTTGGATAAAATCGTTATTTTCTGTTGTTGTTTAAATTGTATTTTTGAATATATAAATAGATTCAGTCGGTTGAAAAACTTCTGGAGCACTTGGATTATACAAACTTAACCACTCAAATCTACAGATCTAATCATTCATCACCAAATTTCAAGCAAAATCACAACCAAAAGATAAAACATTTAAACTACTGCAAAGAAGATGTGGAATAATCAACTCTTTGTCAGAAGAGAAAGAAGAGGAAGTTGGGTACAGGACGATCATGTCTACAACACCCATACTCAAATGGCCATTCATCTCATAGCTGATCAACTCAGCTCTGACCCTCTCTCAGGTGACCTTTGGCGACGTCCTCTGTAATTTAATGAACTTTTTTTTTTCTAATAAGGAAGTTTAATTTTCAGGTGCCCAAAGTGGGCAGTCCTCTTCCAGTGCTCTTTATGCTCACATGAAATAGATTACAAAAATAAAAGTTTAGTCTAATCGTTATTTCTTTTGGTTTTTTTTTTATTATTATTTTTTGTTTGATTTTGTCTAACATTTGGTGAGTTGTTGAATTTGTAGTTTTGAGTAGATAAATTTATATATTAAGAATCTTTCATAGGTTTTTTTAGCAATGAATCTATTTATACATTTAAAAATGCAATATAAATAATAAAATAATAGTAATTTTATCCAGATTTATATAACTTAATCCCATCCAAAAAAAACCCAAAAAATAAAAAACTTAACCCACCTATAAAAAAAATAAAAAATAAGAAAATAAAATTGTTTATTTCATTGCTTGATTACTTAACTTCTAAATTACAAAGAAGTGGACAACTTAAAATCTTGAAACAACTCTTTAAATCTATAAATATTCTTAAATAATTTCTTCATTAATTCGAATGTTATTTTTTAATAAAGAATTAATTTTCACCACAACAAACCAATTTTTACATAGCTCGTGGTACCTTTTCCAAAGATTTTGTATTTACTTTAAATATATTTTTATAAAAACAAAATTCACCACATCTAACAAATTTTTGCATAGCTCATATTACTTTTTGCAAAGACTTTGTAAGTACGTTAAATATAATTTTATTTTATTCATAGCATTCAATATGACTAGCAACAACCACATTTATGTAAAAAGTGGTTGATATAAGTGCCATTTTCCACTTTTTTAAATTAATGGCGCCGATCGGCGTATATCAACCACTTTTTACATAAATGTGGTTGTTGCTAGTTGACGGTCGGCATGCATCGCCACAACCATAAACATATTTTGATACAATTTAAATGTAATATTTAAATATTATTTAGTAATTACTTAATTATTATTTAAAATAA
>ML778234.1:1526248-1546383 GCA_009831015.1 Picea engelmannii | reverse complement strand
AAATTTCTTTTGTGAAGTATCTGCATACCCTTCTCACTCATGTGTCCTAGCCTATGATGCCACAGTGTTGTATCCACTCCTGTAGAAGCTAAAGATATAGAAGAGTCAGTATTACCAGTACATAAATACAATGTGCCTACCTTCTGTCCTTTCACTATCACCAATGATCCTTTGATGACCTTCCACGTCTTATCTGTAAATATGGAAATACAACCTTCACTTGCCAACTGCCCTGTTCAAATCATATTTTTCCTTAAATCTAGAATATGTCTTACCTCTTTCAACAACCATTGGTTTCCATTGCGTTGCTTTATTTTTACCTTTCCCATTCCAACAATTTTGCATGGTGCATCATCACCGAAATGAACCTGTCCAAAATCATCTTGAACATAATCTAGAAAATGTTTCCTATGGGGTGTGGCATGAAATGAAGCCCCTGAATCTACTACCCAAGAATCAGAAATATTATCTGCAGAAAGAATCAAAGCATCTTGTAACACATCACCTATTACATTTGCTTCCTGATTTTTCTCCTGTTGTCCATCTCTTTGTTTCTTTGGAGCTCTGCAATCTTTCTTCAGATGCCATTTCTTCCCACAATTCCAACACTCTATATTTCCAAGTCTGGATTTGGATCTACCCTTCCTATAATTCCTATGGTTCCATGAGCCCTTTCCTCTATCCTTTCATCTTCCCCTGTTCTCTATGTTCAACGCACTACCTGATGTCTCACCTGTGATTTTCCGTCGCATTTCCTCACTAAGGATAACACCAACAACATCATCAAATTTTAAAGTATTTGAGCCAGAGACAGAGTTACTTACAGCCATGACCAAGCCATTCCAACTTTCTGTCAATGAGCACAAGATTATAAGAGCCCTAACCTCATCATCAAAGTCCACTTTTATAGAACTTAGTTGATTAGTAACCGTATTAAATTCATTTAAATGATCTACAATAGACACACCTTTCGACATCTTCATATTAAATAATCTCTTCATTATAAATACCTTATTGGATGTCGAGGGTTTTTCATACAATTTGGCAAACACATCCATCAAACCCTTCATTGTCTTTTCTTTCAAGATATTGAAAGCCACCGATGCTGCCAGGCTCAGTCGTATCGTTCCTAGAGCCTTTTTGTCAAGAATCTCCCATTCTTCGTCCTTCATGGCCGTTGGCTTCTTTGCTACTTAGCTCAATGGTTGGAATAGATCCTTATGATATAAATAATCTTCCATTTGCATCTTCCATAACTGGTAGGTTTGGCCGTTAAATTTCTCGACCCTAAACTTTCCATCTCCCGACATTTCTCCCACTCGAACCAGGAACCCTCTTTTCCTGGGAGTTGCCTTACGCTCTGATACCAGTTGTTAGAAAAAAAACACCGCGGAGCAATAAAATAAAAACAAATGTGGAAACAAAACACAGAAGATACACAATACAAGAGAGACATATATTTACGTGGTTCACCCAGTGTGGGCTACGTCCACCAGAGAAATTGCCAAGTCCTTTCTTTATTATTATCCAGGAAAATGAAGGGATACAACCTACAGCAAAAACCATTGTAACTTCCTCTTCGTTCTCTCACAGTCTCCTCTCTTAGAATACAATACTCGCCAACATACATAGCCGCAATACATTTCCCTCATAAAAGAGGGTTTCCTTCTAGGGAAAAAAACCTTAACATAATCTCTATCATTAGATCTGCGACCTTATAATGAACGGTCCAGATTTACAATGAAATTGAAATATACTTTTACAAGGAAATTTTGTATTTGGGGGCTTCTCCTCTGAACCCCCGAAGGGGGCCCACTTGCCCCCAGATCCCCCAGCTAAGGGGGATAGCCCCCCGGACCCCGCAGAGGGGGTACCCCCCCTCTACACTCCTCCATGCGGAAGAGTGTACATACTTCTGGGGTGTAGATACTTCATGGGGTATAAACACGGTTGAAAGTAAAAGACCTCTAAATCAGAAAGATAATCAGGCTCCACAACCAATAATCAATCTTAGAGGCTTTTGACCCTAACTTAGCCACTTACCCTAAAGAGAGTAACATCTGTTTACAGACAAGTAAAAAAAAACTTACGCCTAACCCTATGTTTTCAAGTATAAGTTGTGCGAATGTGAGTTACCTTAGACTATTCACTAACAAACATTTGGTTGATGCAGATTCAATTATACAGGATGGTTAGGACTCGAGGACATCGAAGTTGAGGGGCATAGTCGCAAGGACAGCCAATGTCACCACCACCATCACCTGAATTAGCTCTCATTTTGCACTCTTTGGAGGCCATAAATGAGACTTTAAAGGGGCATCAGCCAACATGGATTGAAGTGGATCCCCCACTATTTGGAGTGGGTAACCCTGAAGCGTCGAGGGATTCAGGAGGAGGGCCTCCACCCGAGGACATCACTAGAGAACTACAGAAGATCAAACTTCTAAATATTGTTGGGGGTCGTGCCAGTGAACATGAAAAGGCATGGTTGGAATGAATGACACGATGTTTCACCTTAAGAGACTATGCTTCCACATCAAAGGCAAAAATAATGATCTTTCAGTTGAGGGACAGTGCCTTGAACTGGTGGGGCAACCTGGAGAGGCAGTTGCACCTTACCCCAGAAATATCTACCAGCTTACTACGAGGAACAGTAGGTGGGAGCATTTCATGCTCTAGTACAGGGAAATAGGACCGTGGAAGAGTATGAGATCAGGTTCATGGAATTGGTAAAATATGTTTAGTACATGGATAATGATAAACGATAGGAAGAACGCTTTTTCTATGGGTTAAACCCTAAGATAAGGATCATGGTACGGATGTGGAAACCATCTTCAGTAGCGGAAGCAAGTGAAGCATCCTTCTCATCACCAACGACGTAGGCAGGTCCATGACCTTCTCAGGGAGCAGCTAGTAGGGGCAGGGGTTCCAAGGGAAGGAACTCATTTAAGAGATTGTCAAAGAGCAGTGCGCAGGTTCAATATCGTGTTACATGTTGGGGATGTGGAGGACCCCATTACCAACGTGACTGCCCAGAGTTGCAAGCAGGATTTGTGCATAGAAAAGGAAAGGCCGTGATGGGAAGAGCAAGTGGCAGCCACTATATTTATGAAGCAGTTAATAATCGCCAGGCAGAACATCAATCCACGGTGGTGGAGTTGTCAGGTACGCTAAATCATATCAATGTTAAAATTTATTTGATTCTGGTGCTACAGATAGTTTAATTTCACCTTCTGCATTAGAAAAGAGTGGGTTGGCATCATACGAGCACGACGAATTTAAACAATTCGAGATGGCTTCGGGGAAAAAACAAGTGATAGGACCTAGCATTGATAATTTTCTTGTAGACCTAGGAGTGTGTAGTACCAGGTTGAAGGTATACGTCACTGCTCTCGGGACGTATGACCTAATAATTGGAATGGATTGGTTAGAATCCCATCGAGCCATGGTAGATTGTTTCTCAAGAAGGGTTCTTTGTGTTGACGATGAAGGATGGGCAGTGCAGATTCACGGTGTACGGAGAAAGGTGTCTCTATGCTTTATCTCAACTATGAAGGTTAAGTGGTGCATGAGGCAAGGGTGTCGACTGTATGTAGTGGAAGCAGTGAATGCATGGAAAGGACCCTCCTCATATTAGTACCCATTATTGTCATAGTTTAAGGATGCTTTTACAAATGAGTTTCCAGGGTTACATCCTGAGAGGGAGCTTGATTTTACTATTGAGTTAAAACCTGGTGCAGAACCAATTTCCAAGACTCCATATAGGATGACAACACCAGAACTTTGTGAGTTGCAGATGCAGTTGAAAGAGCTACTCGAATTAGGACTAACAAGGCCCAATGTCTCACCTTAGGGTGCACTAGTAATTTTTGTGAAGAAGAAGGATGGTTCCTTACGACTATGTATAGATTACAGGGACTTGAACCATGCTATAGTGAAAAATAGGTACCCAATGCCACATATAGATGATCTCTTTGATCAGATGAAAGGAGTAGTGGTATTCTGAAAAATTGATTTGCGATCAGGGTATCACCAGTTAAGGGTTAAGGAAGGCGATATTCCTAAAACTTTCTTTCGAACTCGTTTTGGGCATTACGAGTTCATTATAGTACCTTTCAAATTGACCAATGCGCCAACAGTATTCATGAGCCTCATGAATGGTGTATTCTAGAAGTACTTAGACCGCTTTGTACAAGTATTTCTAGATGATATCCTCATCTATTCCAAGAACGAAAGAGAACATGAGGAACACTTGCGAGTGGTGTTGTCTTTCCTTAGAGAGAAAAAATTGTATGGGAAGTTTTCAAAGTGTTCCTTCTTCTGGAAATAAATTCACTATTTAGGTCATATCATTTCCGGTGAAAAAATATCTGTGGACCCAGAAAAGGTAAAGGCCATTATGGAATGGCTAGTGTTGAAAAGTTCTCATGAGGTAAGAAGCTTCAAGGGGCTAGCAGGTTATTATCGGAGATTTGTGGAAGGGTTCTCTAAAATAGCGAAACCCATCACCACTTTCCAGCTCAAGGGGGTCAGGATATGGAAAAATATGGAAAAGGACTTCACAGTCTGCATGGATGCCTCGAAGGAAGGGTTGGGGGCAGTGCTAATGCAGGAAGGAGGAGTGATAGCTTATGCGTCAAGGAAGTTGAAGAAATACGAGGAGATTTATGCTAGTCATGATTTAGAGTTGGCAGCTGTAATGCTAGCTCTGAAACTTTGGAGGCACTATCTAGTGGGGTGAAACTTTGAGCTCAAAATAGACCATGAAATTTTAAAACATCTCTTCACCCAAAGGGATCTTAATGCTAGGTAGAGGCGATGGAGTGAGTTTATGAGTGAGTACGATTTTGGTATTTCATACATCAAGGAAAAATAAAATGTGGTCGTGGATGCCTTGAGTAGGAGACCATGTGTCTTCTCCTTGGTACCCTTAAAAGTCAATCTGAGGGAACGTGTGTTGATGCAACTCCATGGAGATAGTTGGTATTTAAAGATTACTCCAAACCTCCAGAGTGGGAGGCAATTAGATCCAAAGTATGAAGGATATAGCCTGGAAGAAGACGAACTATTAAGATATCAAGGAAGGATGTACATCCCTGAAGGTGGGGATATTCAAAGCATCATACTGAAAGAATCCCATAGAGAAATTTATTGTGCGCATCTGGGTTTGAAGAAAATGTACGCAGACATGAGGAAGCTCTTCTTTTGGGTAGGCATGAAGTGAGATGTAGTCCATTTCTTCGCCAAGTGCCTAGAGTGTCAATAAGTGAAAGCCGACCACCATCACCTGACAAGTATCCTACAACCACATGATGTTCCTATGTCCAAGTGGGAAGTCATTTCTATGGAGTTTGTTGTGGGGTTGCTGCTCACATCTCATAGACATGATGGCATTCTTGTGATAGTTGATAAGCTGACCAAGAGTGCTCATTTTATTCCAGTTAGAGACACTTACGATGTCACTGATGTGGCACGTGTGTTTTTAAGTGAGGTCATTTGTTTGCATGTGATACCCAAGAAGATCATTTCAGATAGGGACTCTAGATTCACTTCTAGGTTTTGGACAAGTTTGCAGTCAGTGTTGGGGACGCAATTGAACTTAAGCACAAATTATCATTCAGAAACAGATGGGAAAACTGAGAGAGTAAATCAAGTCATGGAAGACATGATTAGGATGTATTCCAGGGATAATCAAACCCATTGGGAGAAGTACCTACCTTTGGTAGAGTTCGCTTACAATAATAGTTTTCATAGCTCGATCGAAATGCCACCCTGGGAAGCTCTGTATGGAAGGCCATGCAGAACACCATTGAGTTGGGAAAGATTAGAATATTGAGTAATAGTTGGGCCATAATTGATTCAAGATATGGAGGAACAGGTGATACAGATTAGGTAGAGACTAAAGGAGGCACATGATAAACAAAAAAGTTATGTTGATGCACATAGGACTGACCGAAGTTATGAAGTGGGAGATCAGGTTTTTGTTTGTATCAGGCCTAATAAGAGTACCATTCGGTTCAGGAAGGGGACAAAGTTGTCACCTCGATTTATAGGACCATTCAAAATCCAAGAGAAAATTGGACCCGTTTCCTATCGTCATGTACTGCCACCACACTTGCATAAAACTCATAATGTTTTTCATGTATCTATTCTACGTCATTATGTTGTTGACGAATCACATAAACTAAACTGGAAGGAATTGCAGGTATCGGATGCGGGAACCCTCACGGTAGAACCATTACGCATATTGGACCGTAGAGTCCGACAGCTCTAGAACCGTCTTTTATAACAAGTTAAGGTCCAGTGGGACAAGTATAGTCCAGGATCTGCTACTTGGGAAGATGCCGAGACATTACGAAGAGATTATCCCTCACTTTTTTTACCACCTCAAGAATATGTTTCTCGAAGTTTGGGTGTATGTAACACCACCTTTTGACTTAGACATCTAGGATTACCTAAAGCCTAATCACCTTTATTTTCTATTCACAGTGAAACTATTAATGATACACTTGAAATTTTAAGACGTATGAACCTTTATGAGTGTTTAAATGGTATTTGAATGATGATGGATATGATGTGATCTATTATGTGAATGTAAATTCTATGAATGTTTAAACATTGTTTGAATGATGATGGATATGATGCAATCTATTATGTGAATGTAAATTCTATGAATGTTTAAATGTTATTTGAATGATGATGGATATGATGTGATCTATTATGAGAATGTAAATTCTATGAATGTTTAAATGTTATTTGAATGATGATGGATATGATGCAATCTATTATGTAAATGGAAATTCTATGAACGAGTAACGTCAATTGAATTATGGGGATATTATGAGATCTATTTCTAACTTGAAAACTTTGATATTAAAGTTGTTGGTATGTGGATACCAAATTGAGATTATGGTTTTATGCAATTACATGATGATAATGCATAGATATGTATGAGTTGTGTTATAGACTAATTTGCAGGTCAATCGGCTATGAAATAGCCAAGGGATAATGGTAATAAAAGTGGATGTCATGACCACCGACCGAGAAACAATATGGTATGAATATTTGTATGTGAAATTATATTGGTACAAATGCACTGTTATGATATATGGACCAGTGCAGGTTTTCAGGTGGTGAGACTGCCCAAAAAATGAATAAATGATGACAAAATTCTCAGCAACACGGTGCCACTGTATATTCGATTGTAGGGTGTGGACCCTAGTCCTATTAAGAGGGGTGGAATCATTTCCCACCATGTATCCTCTAAAACCTGGAGTCATGGGAGGATGGAGTTAGTTCACACTCCCCTAGACGTGTGATGATGACTGTCAGTTGCCTACTAGGGAAGCTTGGTCAAGATAGGGACACTTCCACTTACGAGTTTTATTTGGAGTTAGGTGAATATAGTTGATGCTCCAAGATAGTCCAATAGAGGAAGGATAGGAATGGAATATGGAAGTAAGTTAGGGAGGAATGATGAACAGAAATAGTTGAGAGTGTATGGAGATTTGTCTTATGGTGGAATTTATTGTTTTTCCTTCTGAAAAGAAAATGTGTATATATGTATATTCATGATTACTTAACTGAACTACAATTGTCTAAATAAACATCGTTGACCTAGATTATTGTAATTAAGGGATTTCACAAACATTTGATTTGTTTATTATCTTTTATAAAATGAATAGTCTTGTTGATTGGATTGGATGCATACAAGAATTACTATAGAGGAGATAGTTATTGTTATTAGTAAATGCACAAGACTTGTATGTACTAGCTACGCATGCATTTCTTGCACATGTACACTACTATGTATGATTTTTCTTGGCATACTTACTGATATTGTTGTTTATTGGATATGAATGTGTGAACTATGTGTCATTTCCCTTGTATCATAAATTAATTTAACTTCGGGATGAAGTTTCCTGAAGGGTGGGTGTATGTAACAACCCTAATTAATTAATTAATTAATTATCATGATAAAATATTTGTTTAATGAATATTAGTTTAATTAATTAATTAATTAACTATCACGATTAAATATTTTTTTAATTAATATTAGTTTAATGAATTATTAATTTTTATTATGAAGACTTGGTTAATAGTACAATTGTATTGGTAGATGGACCCATTTATGGAGGGGGCATAAGGTGGTTGAGACTTAATGGGGGCTAAGGTGGTTGAGACTTAATGGGGGTATAAGGTAGTGAATAATGAGGAAAGGAGAATAAGGCAAGGGGGAACACTCGGGAATGGGGTCTTATTTTGGTTTGGGGGGTAATATTGTTTTTGGGAGATTGGAGGAAGGAGAAGGGAGGAGGAGTGGAGACTGTGTATTTGTTTTTGTGCTTACAAACTTGAGGACTTTCACAGGGGGCACCTGTTGCTGGGAATTTTGGGCTCAGGAGCCAGGAAACCGTAAGGAATCTTGGAGCTAGGGAGCCAGATAGGTTGTTCCTAGCTGGCTGGGAGGTTAGTCAGTTTTAGGAAGATCTTCATCTTGGGCAGAGTTTCAGATCAACATCAGTTTGAGGTATTTATCATCATTATTATGCTGTGATCATTATTGCTATGTTGTTATTTTTTTATTATTATTTATGTTGAATATGTTATTCATTATCATGCTGCTAATTTTTAAATTATGCTGAACAATGAGTTGTTATTATGCTGAAAAGAGAACAAAACATAAATTATTATAGCATGTATATATTTAAATTTAAGTTTTGTAAGGCTCTGTTTGGATAGGCCTTACATTATGGTGATCTGTTCGTTTTGCCAAACAGGAAAAAAAAATGTTAATTGTACAGTCCGTACAGTGCCACGTGGAAGCTGACGATACAGGTCGTATGGACGTACAATTGACGTGGTAGGAACATCGGGCAGGATGGTTGGGCATATAGATGTTGATGTGGATAGGATAGGTGGACCAACCAGGAAGTGACACATTTCACCACTGTAAGGATGACACATGGAAGAGTACGGTCATGGGCAGGTGTTGTGATAGCTAGTAAAATTGTTGCTTGACACATGGCATCAGAAATTGACAAGTGAGGTGGTGCCACATGGCCTAGATGTGGGCTGCCACGTTGCACCCTTTGGTTGGCTTAAAGTTCGTTGAAAAATTGTTTTGGAGCACATGAGGTTTAGCCAGTGGACCTCTGTCTGTGCTATAGTCTTGGCATGGTCGAACTAGCTATTCCTCCCACCGGTTAGTTCTTAACCGTATGTCTGTTCATTTATATATAAAGTGAGTGTGGTTGATGTATGGGTGGAGAAAGGGTTGGGGCCTAGCCCCAGCCCACGGTTTCAACCAATTGTTACGCCATACCACATGACAATTCAAAGTTTTTTGGGCGCATCCTTTGATGCCCACTCCAGCCTCAATTACATGCAACCATACAACCGTCGTAGTGTGACATGGCCCCTAACGGATGGTGTGGTTTTTGGAACATCCCCCAGTCATGAACCGTTACTCCATATGACTCAGTGCTGGAAGTTTGGTTGTTAGCGCGGGGGGTTAGACCATGGTTCCAACAAAGCACATGCAACTAGGTGTAAGCAGAGGAGGGACTAGTGCACAGCCCCTACGGGGTTGGTGCTTGGCCACATGAGTCCATGTGACCCTGTAGAGGGGACGTGCACCCAGGAATTGGGGCTTAGCCCAATATATGTGCAAAAAGTGTTTTTTTAAACCATATTATAAATAGCTTTCAATGATTTTAGCAGCAGACTTGGAGATTTGGCTCTTTTTGGGGGATATTGCACCCTTTCTGAGGCCAGAACTTCGGGAGAATTTGGGATATGGTTACCAACTTTAGATCTATATAAACTAGGCCTTCTTGAGGCTAAGGAGGAGATTCAGAGAAGTTTTATGATGAATATTTTCCAAGCCAAAGCCATTGTTACGTAGGGAAGTTGTTGAAGAGTGCACCTTTGTGGGCCATTTCTGTGAACTATGGTCATCCATTTTGAGTGTCATTTCTTATGTTGGGTTCTTGAGATCTGTTAGAATAAGACCAGATTAGTATTGTAACCTTTTGGTATTGTTTTGATGTAGTTATTGAGATTTGAACAGAAATAAGAAATCCTCACCCACCGAGACAAAGGCCTGGAGACATGGGCCAAATTGTCGAACTCCATTATCACATTGGTGTTTATGGTTTGTTGTTGTTTATGATTTATTTCATATTTTCATGTGTATATGGATGTTATAATTCTTCTATTCTTCTTCCTCTTTCATTAAGCTTCCTAAATGGTTAATTAACACATGCTTAATAACTCAACCATAGTCGTGTAAAAGATCTTTTCGGATCAAGTGGTATCAGATCTAGTTGACGTTTGGATTTGAGTTTTGCATGTTAACCAGGGAAAAACTACTTCATGGGGAAGACGATCTTGTTGAAGAGAATCCATTGATTGGATTGAGAAAGAGAACTTCTCAAAGTGAGAGTATGGCATCAGAAGAGGGACTTTCTCAAGATGAGAAAGAGTTTCGAAAAAATTTCTTTGCTATGTCAGAGATGATGAAGGTTTTGTATGAGGATTACTTGGAACGAAAGAGACCAATTCTTGGTGAATTTTCAAAGGGAAAAAGTGAAGGAGGAGAGGATCCTCTTCAAATCCCTCCTTCACCTCCATTTTCACCTCCTTCTTCTCCTTCTTCTTCAAGTTCAAGTTCTAAATCCAATGCAAAGAAACATGTCCATAAACATAAGAATGAAATGCCTTTATTAAAACTTAATGTTAAATTTGAATTACCCATGTATGATGGTGAAGTTAATGCATAGAGACTTGACAATTGGGTCATACAAATGGAGGTTTATTGTAGTGTGCATCAAATCAAGGATGAAGGAACTCATATCAAGTTGGCATCACTTTGTCTTGCAGACACAACACTCATCTGGTGGCAAAGCAAGTTGCAAAATGGCATGCAACAAGTGGGTAATGTATTTCCATCATGGCAAGTTTTTATTTCTGCACTTAGAAACAAATTCTATCCTTTGGGTTATAAAGAGAAATATTTAATTGAATGGCAAACTCTTAAAATAAGAAAAGAAAAAATAGTGCAAGAATACACAGATGGCTTTCGTAAAATGGCATTGATGTTGTATATTCCTTTACATACCCAAGAAACTCTTATGAAGTATATAGGAGGTTTACCTACACATATTCGAAACACTATATTCATGTTTGGACCAACTAATCTTGATGAGGTTTCTGTTCAAGCGACATACATTGAAGCAAGGAAACCAAGTGTTGGTGTATCAGGGGAATCATCTTTAAGGAAAGAGGACAAAAGGATGTGGCATGGAAAGAATTCAAATGCAGCGACGATAAAGGAAGAGAGGCCCTTTTGCAAGCATTGCAAGAAAGAGGGACATGATGAGGACCGTTGTTGGTAATTGCATCCCGAGAAGAAGCCAAAGTGGTTCAAGGAAAAGAAAGGGAGGAAAACATTTGCAGTGACAACATGACCCACATACTTGGGATCATATTCAGGTGATGAATCTAAAGTCTCATTGGTTGGTATGATAGGTAAAATTGGTGAAGGATTTGATTGTAGAAGTAACTTGTTTCACATCAGGGTCATCATGAGGCATACTAAGGTTGACACATTGATGGAAATTGGATCTCAATAGAACTTAATTTCATAGGAATTGGTTAAGCAATTGGGATTAAAAACACAAATACATCATAAGCCCTACACACTTAAATGGATAAGCAACCATCATCAAATGCACATAACCAAGGAGTGGATATTAAAATTTTCTATTTCATCTAATTATGTGGACGAGGTAACATGTAATGTAGTGCCACTAAGTGAATGTGAAATGGTATTAGGTGGTCCATACTTATTTGATCGTAAACCAGTCTTCTACGGGGAAAAGAATCAATATCAATTAACCAAACAAGGTCAAGAATATGTTGTTCATGCTCATCATGTTAAAGAAAATAAAACTCTTCAAACGATGGAACAATTAAAAAAGGAAGTTCAAGCAAGAAACACACCTATAATTGTTTCAAGTCAAGTAATCGATATTAAGCAAGAACAGGAGATGATTGTAGAATGGAAAATCAATCATAGTTTACTTTAAGACAAGCTAATGTCGTGAAAGCATTATAAATATATCAACTCATTTACAGTCATATTTTTTATTCTATCATTAGGAATGTTGTCTACATGGATGATAGTGCCTTCAGTAAGATGTGACAGGGTACAAATGGCTAACAACATGTTGTCAGTTGTTATGATTGTGTTAAAGTTGATCTTGATGAGACAGGTGAACATGATAGATTTCAAAGACAGGGAATAAGATGGGTGGCCTATCCCGAGATTGATGACTGGTCAATAACCTTTTTGGGACCAAAAGGTCCTTTAGTGGCGAGGTGTGATCCAAAATCAGATACAGGAGCTTCATGGGGCTCTAAAAGGCCTAAAAATCAAAGTTCTCAAAATGCCCTCAAAACAAACGTGTTCTTAGGCCTCATTGATACGAACCCAACGCAACTTTAACGAGCTCAAACAAACGTCATATGCTCAAGTTATGGTGATTTGCTCATTTTTCCAAACAAACAAAAAAATGTTGATTGTACAGTCCGTACAGTTCCACATGGCAGATGACTGTACAGGTCATACTTCTATACAAATTACGTGGTAGGCACAGTGGGTAGGTTGACTGGGCATACGAACATTGAAATGGACAGGACAAGTGGACCAACCGAGAAGTGACACGTGTCACCACTGCAAGGGTGACACATGGCACGACCATACGACAACACGTGGTAGGGTATGGTAGCTGACAGGGCAGGTGATGTGATAGCTAGGAAAATCATCACTTGACATGTGGCATCAAAAATTGACAAGTGAGGTGGTGCCACATGGCCCAGATGTGGGTTGCCACGTGGCACCCTTGGTTGGCTTAAAGTTCTTTGTAAAATTATTTTGGAGTGCATGAGGTTTGACCACTAGACCTTTGTCCAGGATATAGTCTTGGCAGGGTTGGAATAGCTAGTTTGCCCACTAGTTAGTTCTTAACCATATGTCTGTTCATTTATATATAAAGTGAGTGTGGTTGACGGATGGGTGGAGAAAGGGTTGGGGCCTAGCCCCAGCCCACAGTTTCAACCAATTGTTACACCATACCACATGATCATGCAAAGTTTGTTGGGTGCGTCCTTTGATACCCTCTCCAGCCTTGGTTACATGCAACCATACAACCACCATAGTGTGACCTGGCCCCTAATGGATGACGCGATTTTTAGCATAGACCCTAGTCGCGGATTGTTACTCCAGATGACTCAGTGCTAGAAGTTTGGATGTTAGTGCGGGAGGTTAGACCATGGTTCCACCAAAGCGCATGCAACCAGGTGTAAGCAAAGGAAGGGTCAGCACACAGCCCCTAGGGGGCTGGCGCTTGGCCACATGAGTCCATGTGACCCTGTAGAGGGGGTGCACGATGAGGCAAAGGGGATTAGCCCAATATATGTGCAAAAAGTGTTTTTTAAAACCATATTATAAATATTTTTCAATAATTTTAGCAACATGCTTGGAGAGTTTGGCCCTTTTGGGGGGATATTGGGCCCTTTTTTAGGTGAGATCTTGGGGGGAAGTTGGGAGATGGTTACAAACTTCAGATCTATATAAACCAGACCTTCTTGAGGCCAAGGAGGTTATTCATAAGAGGTTTATGTTGAATATTTTCCAAGACAAAACCATTGTTATGTTGGGAATTTGTTGAGGGGTGCACCTTTGTGGGCCATTTCTGGGAGCTCCGGTCATCCGTTTTGAGTGTTGTTTCTTCTGTTGGGTTCTTGAGATCTAGTAGAACAAGACCAGATCAAATTTTTAACCTTTTGGAACTGTTGTGTTTACTTATTGAGATTTGAAAATAAACAAGAAAGCCTCACCCACTGAGACAAAGGCCCGAAGACGTAGGTGAGATTTTCAAACTCTGTTATCACATTGATGTTTATGGTTTTCTATTGTTTATGTTTTATTTCAGATCTGCATATGTGTATATGGCTATTATGATTCTTCTATTCTTCTTCCTCTTTCATTAAGATTCCTAAATGGTTAATTAACACATGCTTAATAACTCAAACATAGTCGTGTAAAAGATATTTTTTGATCAGGTATGCACTCATACCATGTTGATCTTTTACCACTCTGATTAACACCTAAAAATTAACTCAAAGATAAAATCACGTTATCTATCGAAAGCACAACTGAGTAATCAACTAAACATGCATTGGAAGCATAAACAAGGAAACCAAATCAAGAACATAAGAACACCAAGAATTTTTGGCAAACCCATGGAAAAATCTTGGAGGGAAAACCAGCCCAATGATGCATTTATTAAGGTCAAATCTGGCCCACTTAGAGAGTTATACACTACTAACAAACCTAGAAACTCCTATACTTCTATACGACCTTGTAACAACATGTTTCCCAATGCATCTGCAACTTTCCCTTCTCTGACCCACATGTTTGTTCCTTTCCTTTCTCTAACCCACACATATCTGTGCATGTCTCCTTTGAGACCCATATATGTGTACAGAAAGCCCGTATGACAAACTTCGTACGATTCTGCTCTTCCCTCTGGTGTCCTTTGAAATCCACCTATGGCTACTTCTTCTTTCTCTCTACCTTGACCTACATAACCTCTAGATGAATTTCCTTCTCCACCTATCCAAGATATTGAATCATGGTCCTTTGTGATTCAACCTTCTCATCGCCACTTGGATGAACTCTCTTTACCCAACTAGTGAGATCTCCTCACTTTAGTGTAAGAAAAAGTCTTTCTTTGCTCCTACACTCATTTCTAGAAAAAGTCATTCTTTCCTATCCTCAACCTTGGTCTCTCAGAAAGTCTCTCACAAGTGTATGTCACACAAGTCCCGATAGTGTTGACTCCCTCAACACAAGTCTCAGAATTTGATCTCTCATCAAAAGTGAGCCTTTCTTTTCTAATCATGAGTTACAATCTATTTATAATATTCAAAGTGATCTATGGTTGAGATTACTTCTCACACCCACTTAAGATTTATATTGCTAAGCAAGTCCTTAATTAACTCAATTCACTAATCAATACAATTTTACTTTAATTAGTTCCTTCTAACTAAAGTAAACTCAAGACTAGAATATTTTAGACTACTTAAACATTCAAAACACATGCCTATGTGGAAGTACTCGTTCTATGCTACCAAAAACATCCACACTTGTGTCTCCTCATTTGCATCAAACATATTGTGCACCTCAGCTAAGCTCCCAAAGCATTAGAATTAAGAACATGTGGCCTTACAATTAAGAAGAACATTTGTACTAATTTGTATGCACACCACAGTAAACCAAAGTCAAATACCTATGTGGAGTGGATCCCTTGTCCCACAAAGAGAAGAATCTCATAAACCAATTTGATTTTGATCTTCACTATGACTTTAAAATTAAATTATTATTATTATTATCATAAAAATATATATTTTGTAATGCATAATAGTAAATTTCAATTAGAATTAAAGGGTAAGTTAATTTTGTGATAGCGAAGTATCTTTGGAAAACCTCCTACTACCAACGTTCTGGTTAGAGGTGCCCATAATATCATTAATTTGGATATAATCGATCTAAAGATGCTATTGAGAAATAGAGATGGGAGATGTGTAGTACAGGGTTTCGTTAGCCATTATAAAGACTTTTATACACATGTGTCAGAAAAATCTTTAACAGTGTCTGTACTCTCGAATATATAAAATAATTTTCGAATTTATAAATTCACGCAATTATATTTACGCTAGTTTAAAAAGTTGGAACGTTCTAACATCAATGCAAGAATTTCCAATCAATCACATTCAATTACCTACTATGTTAAGATTTTGCCCGTTGGCTTTAGTATGAGCCATGACCAAATCCCGAGTTACAGCCTGTGGGAGAGGGTTCGTTGGTTATGAAATTAATATTGGTTTCGACGTTCGAAAGCGAAGGAAACAAGCGTGGGAAACAGATGACACATGATTAGGTTATTTTGGGTAGTATAAAATCCCAATAAGAACCAGGCCAGGGAGGGAAGGATTTTTAGCTCTGATTTCACCATAAAGTATATCATTTGTAATATGTTGGGATTTATGGACGTCCTCTTCTCGGTGGTGTTATTCATTCCCTCAAGCAGGAACATACCCTTAATGCTTGAGCAACTCTCTGCTTTAGCCCGCACCCTCTGTTTCAAATGTTCTGGGATCAGTTTACTTCCGTAGCAGTTCTTCACTATATGACACTTATTATGAAAACGTTTACAGTTCTACTATTCCATTCAATAATTTTATGGCTGGCTATGCTGCCTCGATATACTGATCTTATAACAAGATGGCATATGTATCCATGTGTAAGATTATATGTATAAACAACTCTTCTGTTCGTCACTTCTTTTCTTTTGGCTACTGTACCACTTTTAGGTCATTTGGATTCAGATGTAGATCAGAGCTCAATTAGAAAGGAATCTTGTCTGTAAACACTGCCTTACTCGCTTTCACATGAAATGTTTTACTAAGACCTATCTGTGCTGGACTTCCCTAAAAATTCCGTCTTTTATCTGAATTGAAATGCGTTTTTCGTCTTCTTCGTGATAAGGCATCAAATGCCCACTTTCACCCTTTGAAAATTTACCCTGTATGATCTAGATTTGCTATAAGTTGTTGAAGTCCATGGATGTGATTGATTGTTTTGATTGCTTTAACTTTGCTTACCATGGACTAAATATGATCATGTACAATTGGAATCAAACTTGTAACAGTAAATTTGAGCAGATAACAACAGAATTTTAACTGTCCAAACATATCAAATTTTGTAATCAAATTTCAAAGCAGGTATCCCGAAATTTTGGAAAGCAGATAGAAGTTATGACTAAATGACAATCATCTCTCTAAAAAGCTAAATGCAAAGCGCGCCGTTTCCCTCGTTCTATTGATACATCGCTGTTAGATTTCACAAATGAAAGAACACAGTACAATTGGAGTCAAACTTGTAACAAGAAGATGACAGCTATAAGCCACACATAGTTTTGAACTCTTTCACGATGAGGTTTGAAATGTGCAAACGGATCAAATTGCAAAGCAGTTATCCGGAAATTTTGGAAAGCGGATAGGCGTTTTGACTAAATGACAATCATCTCTCTAAAACCCTAAATGCAAACGGCGCCCTTTCCCTCGCTTTATTGATACATCGATGTTGTAAAGAGCTAAAGAGCTAATTTAATTGGCCGTTTAGCGTGTAGCTCTCTTGTTTTTTTTTCGTAAATGTCGTGCTTGATAACATGCAAGACACTATGAAAAATTAAAAATGGCATAAAAATGTGAACATCTTTTAAATTTTCCCCTTAATGAATATCAAAATTTAATCTCCCCTTGTTAAAATAATGCGAATAGTAATGGCGTTCCCAATGAAAACTACTTCTCCCAAAATTAAATTATTGATTGCATCGATGTCTATGTCTAATCATATATGTTATTTATTTGTCAACTCCATATTGAATATGGAAGACTAACCTTTGAAACATAGTGGGAAAAACTAACCTCTAAAACATAGTGGGCAAAACTGCCCTTTGGAATATATTAGAAGAGATAAAAGTTCCTTTCGAATTGAGAGATGTTGCAATAAGGATGTATGAGAACATTATTGCCAAGTTTAGGATCATTGATGGCTAGTTGGAAGAGATTAACTTTAATATAGGAGTTAAGCAAGGGTGTCCTTGTCTCCTAGACCTTTTGACATACACATTGACAAGTTAGAAGGTTTCTTAGAAGAAACAGTTATACTGGTATATCTTAGATGGAATAGTCATCATACTTTTTTTTTATGGTGATGATATCGTTATTTTATGGCAATGAGTCCTTATGATTTGAAAATCAACAGATTCTCTAGGATGTTTTCTCTAGTAAGAGTATGACTATTAACATTGACAAGACAAAGGTTATAACAATCAAATCCAAAAATATCTCTTACACTAATTTCATGTATGGCAATAATAGCTTGGATGAACTAACTTCATACAATTATCTCATAATCTAACTTCATCCCAAGATCAATTGGAACAATAAAAGTTAGAAAAAAGCATAAATGGAGCATGAAAATCTTATCGTGGACTTGAAAGTAGTTGTAAATCTATAGGCCTTCAGCTTTGGGATATGAAAAAACTCCTCTTTAAGACTATCATTACTCATGTTACCTTATATGGTCGTGAATTTTAGGGTTTCAACATCTCTAGAGAATTCAGGAGAAAGATAGAGAAAGTCTAAAAACATTTTATAACTTATAATCTTAAAATTAAAGGCAATACACCCTATCATATCCTCCTCATAGAAGTGAGTATTTTCCCCATAGACAATATGGCTTTGACTAGGTACTTAAAATACAAGAACGCGATAAACTACAAAGAAGACATGAGGCTCCCTAAGGTTTCATCAAAATTGAATCAAATCACCTATAACTCAAGTGACGTTGGCATAATCATGTGAAGTCTTGGATAAATCATTGGCATATCGAGGAATAGTCACTTGTACAAAAATGACAATATTAAAAATATTGTTACATCTAAATTTAAGGAGAAATTATGGTGCAATAAAGAATTAGAGTATAAGAGAAAAGTAAGATAGTATAAGAAGGTGATCAAACCTAATCTAGAAGATCAAAAGTGTCTATATGTTTTAACCAACATAAAGAAGAAAATTAACATTGCTAAAATAAGAAAAAACTCTTATGAGCTCCATAGTGAAACATGGTGTTCCAAAATTCCTAAAATGCCATGGGCCCAAAAAAATTGTCATATACCTTTCACACATAAAATTTTAAAGCAAGCCAAGTAATTCCTTACCTTTTTTTAAGGTTGGATAAATCAATTTTGGCCTTAGGGGAAGTTGATGTCATCATTATTATCATTGAGAAAATGATTATTGGGGGATGGAAAGCTTATTATGGGCTTGAAAACAATTGTAAATCAACTGATCTTTGGAGTTGGGATAAGCAAAAACTCCTCTTTGAGACTCTTGTTACACCTTTTATTCTTTATGGATGTGAAGTATGGGGCTTTAGTATCTCTCATGAATCATGGAGAAAGATAGAGAAAATACAAAATAATTTTATAACATATAATCTCAAAATTAAAGGAAATACACCCTATGCCATCCTCCTCTTAGAGACAACCCTCCTCCCCATTGAGAGCACGGCTATGACTAGATGCCTAATGTACAAGAACAAGTTAAACAACATGGAAGACAATAGGCTTCCTAAAATTGCTTCAAAATCGAATCATAACCACCATCGACTCAAGGGAGAATGGCATAAAGATGCCTAGTTTGGCTAAACTATTGGGGAATCATGGAAGACACAATTTTGCGAAATAAAGATACTATTAAAAATTTCATCAAATCAAAATTTAAGGAGAAAATGTGGTGTGATAAAGGGTTAGAGGAAAAATGAAAGTTAAGGTATTATAAGGATGTAATCAACCCTAATCTAGAAGATCAAAATTATCTATCTATTTTGACGAGTGTAAAGAAAAATAAAGCATTGCTAAGATAAGAAAAAATTCTCACAAGCTCCATAGTGAAATTGGGCATTGGTCAATTCCTAAAATGCCATGGGATGAAAGAGTGCATTACCTTTGTGACACTAAGAATGTTGAAATGCCATGGGATGAAATAGTGTGTCACCTTTGTGACACTAAGAATGTTGGAGATAATAAAAACTTTTTTTCTTAGTGTCACACAACCAACCTTCCTAACCTCTTAATTGAACAAAACTATGGTGATCTTGGAAAGCTTCTCTTAATGCTTTTTGAGCACAAAAACAAAATTCTAAAGAATCTCAAATAATCACTTACCCTCTTAAGGTCCTATAAACCAATTCGATCTTACTGAACTTAATCAACATCGTCATCATAAAATATATGTTATATAATTAACCATAAATAATAATTTATTTATGAGTTTTTATATAATTAAATTATAATTTTTATTAAACATATTTTATTAATTTTTCATTAAAAAAAATTTTTATTAAATAAAAATATTAAATCGATATATATATATATATATATATATATATATATATATATATATATATATATATATATATATATATATATATATAT
>ML778234.1:1462946-1526169 GCA_009831015.1 Picea engelmannii | reverse complement strand
ATCTTGATTATTTTCCTATATCATGATATCATTGTGAGGACTTACACACATTAGGTATTCAATAATCTTATTGCTGGCTATGCTGGCTCGATACACTGATGTTATAACAAGAGGGCGTGTGTATTCATGTGGAAGATTATATGTATAAATGTTTTACTAAGACTTCCCTAAAAATTATGTCGAAAATGATTTTTTCGTTTTCTGGGTGAAAATGCATCAAATGCTCACTTTCAACCTTTGAAAATTTACGCTATATATGATCTCAAATTGCTATAAGTTGTTGAAGTCTATTGATGTGATTCATTGCTTTGACTTTGCTTACCATGGACTAAATATGATAATGTACAATTGGAGTCAAACTTGTAATAGTAAATTTGAGCAGATAACAACTAAATTTGATCTGTGGAAACGTATCAAATTGTGTAATCAAATTTCAAAGCAGGTATCCCGAAATTTTGGAAAGCGGATGGAAGTTATGACTAAATGACAATCATCTCTCTAAAAAGCTAAATGCATAGCGCGCCATTTCCCTCGTTCTATTGGTACATCGCTGTTAGATTTCACAAATGAAGGAAAAAAGAACAATTGGAGTCAAACTTCGTTATCTTCTTTTTTCTATTATATGTGTGGATCTTGGAGTCAAAAGTATGTGTGGCTTATAGCTGTTATCTTCTTTTTTCTAGTAAATGTCGTCCTTGATAACATGCAAGACCCTATGAAATTATTAAAAATCGTAAATGTCTGCCTTTGATAACATGGAACACCCTATGAAATTATTAAAAATGGCATAAAAATGTGATATTTTGTGATCATTTCTTCAATTTTCTCCTTAATGAATATCAAAACTTAATCTCCCCTTATTACCATAATGTTAATACTAATGGTTTTTCCAATGAAAATTAATTCTCTCAAAATTAAATTATTGATTCCATCTATATGTCTAATCATATAAGTTATATGTCAACTCCATGTTGAATATGAAAGAATCATATTATATTTAAAAATACATTATTGAAATGTTTTAACTATTATAACAATATATATATATATATATATATATATATATATATATATATATATATATATATATATATTATTTTATTTTTTATTTTTTTATGAATGACTTTTTTTATATATTTTTTTATTTAAAGTGTAAAATGTAAAGTGTACTTTGAAATATTTTATTTATAATAGAAAATGATTTTTTTTATTATTAATATTTTTTTGAATACTACATATCAACTCTATATTAAATATTAAAGGCTTACATATATCTCTTATATTGGAAATCGGAATGTAATAATAATAATAATAATAATCTATTTTTAAGGTCACGGCCAAGCGAGCACACCAAATTGGTGTATGAGACCCCTCTCCGCCCATCGATTTGACTGGTAAAGTCTATGAAGGTATACATACCCTACCCCCCTCTGGATTTGAACCTGTGACCTCTTAAGAGGAAACACATGTTCTTAACCATTAGGCCCACTCAGGCTGTATAAAACACTTAAAGATAGAATATATATATATATATATATATATATATATATATATATAGATAGATAGATAGATAGATAGATAGATAGATAGATAGATAGATAGATAGATACATAGATTAAAAAATGAGGATAGAATACATATACACATTGTTCCTATTTTTAAAAATGGGGATAGAAACATTCCCTCTAATTATAGGACCATTATGATTAGCCCGATTTTAGCCAAGCTTTATGGAATTATTTTGGAAAAGTAGATTAGTCTTTGGCTAGAAAGTCACAGTAAAAGAGCTAAAGGTAAGGCAGGGTTTATGATATATCATTCAACTGTGGACCATCTTGTTACCTTTAGGATCATTGCAGAGGAGTTCCGCAATACTAAAACCAATCTTTTTTGTTGTTTTGTTGACTTTAGAAAAGCTTTTGACATGGTTCCTAGGAAAAACCTTTGGAATAAGATGGAAGAGATAAAAGTGTCTCTCTAATTGATGGTTGCTGCAATAAGAATGTATGAGAATGTTATTGCTAAGTTTAAAAACACCGAGGGATGGTCAAAAGAGATTAACTGCAATATTGGAGTCAAACAAGGTTGTCCCTTGTCCCCTACCCTTTTTGGCATATACATTGACAAGTTAGAAGATTGTTTGGAAAAAGAAGGTTGTGTCGGCCCTACTCTCACTGGGATAGTCATCAATCTTCTTCTTTATGCCAATGATATCGTTATTATGGAAAGAAGTTCCCATGATATTGAAAACCAACTAAGATTCCTCAAGGAGTTTTTCTCCAATATGGGTATGACTGTTAATACTGATAAGACTAAGGTCGTGATTATTAAATCCAATAAGATCACTTATGATACCTTCGTATATGACAACAACAACTTGGAGGAAGTGACTTTATACAAATATCATGGAATTGATATTCGCCACAAGCTCAATTGGAATTATAGCATTGAGAAAATGATTATTGGGGGATGGAAAGCTTATTATGGGCTTGAAAACAATTGTAAATCAATTGATCTTTGGAGTTGGGATAAGAAGAAACTCCTCTTTGAGACTCTTGTTACAACTTTTATTCTTTATGGATGTGATGTTTGGGGTTGTAGTATCTCTCGTGAATCCTAGAGAAAGATAGAGCAAATACAAAAGAATTTTATAACCTATAATCTCAAAATTAAAAGAAATACGCCCTATCCCATCCTCCTCTTAGAAACAAACCTCTCCCCCATTGAGAGCATGGATATGACTAGATACCTAATGTATAAGAACAAGTTAAACAACATGGAAGACAAGAGGCTTCCTAACATTGCTTCAAAATCAATTTGTAACCACCATAAGCGAACATGGCATAAAGATGTCCGGTCTTGTCTAAACTATTGGGGAATCATGGAAGACATCATTTTGCATAATAAATATGTTATTAAAAAAAACGTCAAATCAAAATTTAAGGAGAAAATGTGGTGTGATAAAGAGTTGGACGAAAAAAGAAAATTAAGGTATTATAAGGATGTAATCAACCCTAATCTAGAAGATCAAAATTATCAATCCGTTTTTTCAAGTGTAAAAAAAAAAATTAACATTGCTAAGATAAGAACAAATTCTCATGAGCTCCATAGTGAAAATGAGCATTGGTCAATTCCTAAAACGCCATGAGATGAAAGGTGTGTCACCTTTGTGAAACTAATAAGGTTGAAGATGAAAAACACTTTCTCTTATATTGTCTAGCCTATACCCTTATTAGATCTCATTTTCAAAATATTTGTCACACTACCAACCTTCCTAATCTCTTAACTCAGCAAAAGTATGGTGATCTTGGAAAGCTTGTCTTAATGCTTTTCGAGCACACAGACAAAATTCTAAAGAATCACAAGTAATCACTTACCCTCTTAAGGTCCGCTAGACCAGTTCGATCTTAGTGGACGTTAATTATCATCATCATCATTGAGATATACATTGAAATTTAATATTTTCTTTTATTATTAATGGAATACAAAATTATTATATATATAAGCATTGAATTATATCAATACTAGTTAATAAAGATGCAACAATATTCTATTATCTTGGGAGTAATAGAATTTTATTATAAATTTATATTTATTTTTAAAAGATATAATTTTGATAAATTTTATTAATTTTTAAAATGATAATTATAAAATGTTTAATGATATTTTTATAAAAATATTTATATTTATAAATATTTAATATAATTTCTAAAAAATCGTTCTTTTAATAATTTTATTTTATAAATGGAATTTGTGTTAATAATTTTTGGAAAATAAAAATAAATATATATATATATATATATATATATATATATATATATATATATATATATATATATATATATATATATATTTTAAATGAAAAAATCAAGCATCTTCAAATTTTCCTCAACCAAATAGTAAATGCAATAATCCTTGAATTAAAGAAAACTCCTTAACATCATTTTCACTCGAGATCTATTGGTTTCAACGATGATCCATTCGCTTAAACGATGGGCTTGGATCTGTGCAAAGCAACTCAAACTCATTTTTTATGTTCTGGATATTAAGAGGTATCATTTACGCATGTCCCTTATTTAATTTCCATGTAATATTTGTTAGACAGATGGGCATAGAACCCATCAAGTGACCATCCATAGGATACCTCCTTTGATGCACGCACTTTTTTGCTTCATTACATTATTGGTTTTAATGTTTAAGGTTCATTGGTTAATGTATATGGTTGCATTGGTTAAATAAGAAAATATAGAGCATTGTTAATGTATGGTATTATTCTTGATTTTAATGTTTACGGTTCATTTGTTAATGTATATGGTTGCATTGGTTAAAGAAGAAAATATAGATCATTGTTAATGTATGTTATTATTATTATTTTTTTTGTGTTGTGTAATATTATTTTTCTTTATAATAATGATAATTTTAATTTGCAAGAAATTTATATTATGATTTTTTTTTGTTGGAGTCACATTAAGAGATACAAAGTGATCTACTAATTGCATATTTTCAATATCTAAAGATAAAAATTAAGAGAAAATTAAGAGAAGAATCAATGATAATAACAAATACTTTACTCATTTTTCATTTAATTAAGAATCACTATTAATACTTTGCAATCAAAATCTAGAACTTGATGGCCTTTATAGATGTTGGAATACAATTCAAGCAAGGTATGATGAGGCCCAAGATTGAAATGCATTAAAAATACAATAGAGAAATGGTGATAGAGAGGCGAAGAAGGACATCAGAGTGAAGTTTTTAATCCAAAGTGTTCTAAATGTGAGCAAATTTTCTAAAATTGTTACAATAAAAATGCCAAATGTCAAAGATGTTTGGGACATATTGCATTGGGATTACTAAGACACAAATAAAGTAAAATTCGTTCGGTTGTTAAATGTGAGAAGAGAATTTGGGGATATTCAAAAGAAGGATAGTGAGAAGAAAGATAAATTCTATTTGACTTCAGAACATTATTCATCAATTGCACACCCATGTAGAGACCATTATAGATTAGGTAATTTATGAAAATGTACTTCAATCCTTATTAAGGAAATCACAATTTAGTATTTATTGCAATATATTAAATCAAAGATCTCACAATGATGAAGTTTGAAAACCTAATAGTTTAGTTGTTAGCGCATGAAAGTAGATTGAATAAAATCATATAAAATTTATATCAAGTTTATGCAATAAAGATAAAAGTTTGAGAAGAAAATAATGAAACCCACAATCCCCAAGAGAAAAATGGAGGAGTCACCTAATAATTCAAGAGGAAGAGGTCATGGAAATGGTTATGTAAACAAGGGCAGCGAGGCTGCGCGTACTGCCTCCTATACCCTAAATTAATTAATGTATTGATTAGTAGTATTATTTGTGAAACAATGGAATCCGCCATAAACTTATATATTTATTATTAAATGTATTATTAGCATGGTAGTAGTTATCCTACACCGACAATGGATTAAATCTTATACGGAGGCCTTGATTTGACATGGGCTTACATAACATTTGGTGCTCCAGATCAATTAAAGATTATATGCAGAACAATAAATTCTAAGCAGAGTTCGAGTGAAAGGACGTGGCTGGTACCACGATCGATTCTTTGTAACGACCAATTCCGAGAGCAACTGAACCGCCGCCTCCCGCTTTGACTCTTTACCGGGACTGACGTACACGTGACAAGAGGTGACTTGGAATGTACGTCGGTTTTTAATTTGAATCGGAGAGCGAGAGTACCACCTCCTATAGCCCAAATATGAATTAAATTTACCCAGTCTGTCAATGTAATTGAGTTAAGTCTGACCTCGAAATACGTGAAGGCTGCAATAACACTATAAAGTTATCAGCCAATGAAATGCAAGAAAATTCAGTTTTTTTACATATTAAAAAATAAAAATTTTAGTTTCTTATGTTATACATTAAGCTTTTTACAAAAATTTTGAAGTCAACCCAAATTAATAGAATAGTCAAAGCGAACTCATCGCTATGTATACTGCCTGGGAGGCAGTACAATAAGAAGCATATTCAATGTATTTATTACCAAAGGGTTGGTCATTTTGAAAGGGAGTGTAATCTCAAGTAAATCTAGATAGAAACCAAGAAGGAAAATTTTAGTTAAGATGAAGGTGAGCATTCCAATGTACTTAATATGTTTATTTTTCAAATGGCACATAATTTATAGGATGATGTTGTGTTCCTTGATTTTTAATACTCTAATCATATGACATGCAACAAGGATGTTTCTAAATAAATTGTTGAGACAGTGAAACGTATAGTGAAGCTTGGAAATGATAAGAGAGTAGAGGTTATTGGCAAAGTATCATGAGGCAAACAAGAAAAAAAAATCTTTTAGTATGTAACTGAAAGTTTTAAAGGTGATTGACCACTAAATCTATATATTTGTCTATAGTGAAGCTTGGAAATGATAAGTGAGTAGAGGTTATTCGCAAAGTATCATTGGTTGTAGACACCAAGAAAAGTGAGGTAAAAATATATTAAGACACTTTTTGAGTTTATAATTTTAAGAAAAATATTGAAGTGTATGCTAGTTTATTAATAAAATATTAGAAAGTATTGTTTGATAATGGACTTTGTAAAACTTTTGAAAAAAATGATGGGGAGTTAGTGAGAGTAGTTCCTGTAACAACAAACTAATTTTTTCTAATAAAAATTCATCCAATGGCTTCAATTTTGTTGAAGGAAATAGTTGAAGACTATAATTGGTTTTGACATAGGTTTTGTATCCATTTAAGTCTCAAGGTTATAAATTTGTCATACATAAATAAGATAGTGTTTTCCTAAGATTTTCTCCAATGCACTGGGGAAGCACCCAAGAGCACCCAAGGAACAAATTTGCTGCAAATTTATCTTGCTCTCCCAGCAATTGTTTTGTTGTAGGTTATTGTTGTTATCCATTGGTTGCTTCTCCTTCTTCTTTATTTCTTCAAGACTTTTACCTTCCTTCTTCATGATTTCATTCCTCTGGTAGTCTTCCTCTATATTTGGATGGTTTAAACAATCCTCCAACATCTTCAACTCCTTCTCCCAATGAGTGAGTATGGAACTTGAATGCTCCTCTTGAATATTTCTTTGGCTCACAATTGTGTGGGCCTCTTATTATTTATTTTCCTTTTGAACAAAACTTGGCTTATGTCCACTCTCCTTTTCTTTGACAGTCTCGAATGGAAATCCTTCTGTTGCACCTGCCATCACACACAAACTATTAGTTTTAAAAACCTGTGGCCCCTTAGCCTCTTCCATAGATGCCTCCTGCATAATTTCCTCACAAGTATGACCACCCACGAAACTCATTCCAGGAGATATATTGATCTCTCCTATCCTCAGACTACAACACTAGTGATATTCTTCTTCCTTCAAGAGTTCCTTCCCACTCATGAGAAGTATTCTCGAACTAGCCTCCTCTTTAACTCCCTTATCTTCTAATGGCAAGAACATATGTTTACAGCCATTTTTCTAAAGGGTACATGTACTCTTCCTCCCATCATGTATGACATTAATTTCATATTTCCAAGGTCTCCCCAATAGAGCATGACAAACATCCATGGGTATGACATCACATAAAACTTCATCCTTGTAACTACCAATTTTAAACTCATCTTTACAATGTGTACTTACCATGACTTGTTGTCTTTTCTGCAACCACGACACCATGTATGGACTCGAATTTGTTGTCATATCCAACTTTAAATTTTACACCATCTCTGTGGATACCAAGTTGTCCATACTCCCACTATCTATGATTACCTTGCATACTCTGTCTCTAGTCTTGCAAACAGTTCAAAATAAACTATTCCTCTGGACTGGTTCTCGTACCTCTTTTTCTGGATCTATGAGAGCTTTCCTCATCATGAGTAATATTCCCTCTTCAGCTTCTTATTCCTTCATCTCTGTCTCCACATTCCTCGCCTCAAAAATGTGAGATTCTTTAACTCCTACATTCTTCTTTTCAGGACATTCCCAAGACAGGTGCCATATTTTACCACAAGAATAACACTTCACTTCTCCTCCTCTGCCTCTTTCTCTACCTATTGGAAAAATATTCCTTTCTCTAGAGTATCCTCCTCTAGAAATTCCTCCTCTATATGTCTGACTGTTAAATCCTCCAACTTCTCCCCTGGATTTCTGGAACTTCTCTCTGGTGATTCCTCTTCCTCTATCAGGACTCTTCCCCCTGCTCCTTTGACTCTGATTTCTTGTCAAATTTTCTCCTACCTTCAGGGCTACATGATAACCATCTTCTATAGTCCTCGTCGTTATCATACTAATATCATCATCGATTTCATACCTCAATCCATTTATATACGTAACAACTTTCTCTTCATCATTCTCCCTCTGTCTTTCTCTTATATTCAACTTATTAAATTCTTCAGTATACTCCTTCACCGACAAACCTTTCTATCTCAAATTATGCAACCTTCTGAACAGATTCAGTTAACAATCCTTGGGTATGAGTTTATCCTTAAGATTAGCTACCATTCTATCCCAACTCTTAATCTTGGACTTACCTTTTCTCCTTCTGTCAGCTTGCAACTCGTCCCACCATAAAGATGCATGTCCCTTCAATCTGGTCATCGCATGCTTTACTTTCTTCTCATCATCAATCTCCTCATAGTCAAAGTACTTGTCTAAAGCACTTATCTAGTCAAACAATTCTTCTACATTCAAATTACCTTCATACATTTGGACTTCCATCTTTTCTTTGGTTCCCATCTTTGAAAACAACTCTCAGCAATCACTCCTTTGCTGCTTGTTCTCCTACAACTTCTTCTTCTTCTATATATTCACTTTCATCTTCACTAACATCACCAGTCTCTGGTTCTCTCTTTTTTTCTATTTCCATGGCATCCAACATTGCACGAACTTGTCTCATTTCCTCCTCCATCGCTGCATTGACTAATGGTATCTCCCTGCGTTTCCTTGGCAGCATGAATCTAAGTATTTCTTCTCACAGAGCTTATTCCTACTTTGATACCACTTGATGGTATCAGAGAAAAAAATTGTTCAGGATCTGCTACCACTTGATGCAAGCCCCCTCCCCTATGGGGCTTGTGCGACCTCCCTATCTAGGATCGAATTACATAGGAATCAAAGTGGCTCTTGGGTCCCCACAAAACCCTTAGAATTCTTACCACAGGCCTTTTCTTCTCTCACTGCATGAAAATTCATGTTCATGAGGATATTCTTACTCCAACGGAGTCATGCATGTGACCTTGGGCCTAAAACCTTGTGCTTAAAATTTGGAAAGCGGTAACTTCGGCACTTTAGAACTTTAGGGCTTCGAAAGATTTACCAACAACACACTTCAATTCTCCTGAATAGCTAAACTAGTGAACTCCCAAAGATTTCAGGGATCAATGGTCCACACTCACCATGATCTACGGTTAAAAGGAACTCTGAGGATTCAGGACGTTCTGCGACTCTAAAACACAATACCTTTGAACTAGAGAAGGGCCGAAATCCATAGATATGACGGTCCTTGTTTACCCATCAACGAACGATCAGAATTGACTCCGGGCTTCGAGACTTTTCACACCAAAACAACTTTCACCCACAACCTTCTAGATAGACGAATTTCGAACACTCGGAAATATATGTTCCACATGTACCCAACAACTGACGGTCATGATTTACTCTAGACTTTGGGACTTTTCTCACCAAAACAACTTTCACCCACAACCTTTTGGATAACGAAATTCTGAATAATAAAAAATATATGGACACGTGTACCCAACAACTTACAGTCAAATTTTACTCTGAAATTCGGGACTTCGGGGAATTCTCTACTCCGTGCAACAACAACTAATTTATACCATAGTGTCAAATCATTGAACCACTCGAGGATCCAATGAATTGAACTCTCCCAGTGATCTATGGTGTAGATTCACTCTAGGACTTTGGAGCTTCGAGGATTTTGCCTCACTTATAACAACAACTTAAAAAATTGTCATAGCAATGAATTTCGAAGGACTTAGGGTTTTAACATTTGTGCTCCTTCTCTTTCATCTAATGACTGTGAAGGATTTTGATATCTCCCAAAGATATCTCATCCACTCGCATAAAAAAAAAAATATTTTTCCTCTTGGGGACTTACTCTCGCTAGCCTTCCTCAACTTTTTCTCTTTAATGACTTGAAATCTATTGCACACCTTGCGCTTCCCTCTTGAGCTTGGGACTTAAAATAAGTAACCTGTGCACTCCTTGCACTATCTCTCCTTTGATCTAGGGACTTGAAAAATTCACCTATGCACTATCTCTCCTCTGAGCTTGGGACTTGAAAAAGTCAATTGTGCACCCCTTGCATTATCTATCCTCTGAGATTGGGACTTGAAAAATTCACCTGCACACTCCTTGTGATATCTCTCATGAGCTATTTGAACTTGTAGATGGTTTGACCTCCGCACTCCTTGCGTGGTCGCTATGCACTCCTTGCACTGATATTTCATAACAGAAAAAGTTGAAACTCAAATTAACATTAAGGATTCATTCAACCAACCATTTATATGCACACACACACAAACACATAGATAAATAACATAACATTTTCCCAGTTACTCAAAGATAAGAAATCTCATAAATTGCAAGCAATTATCCTCTTCTATATTCCTTCACCAAATATTTACAAGGATTTCAACAGCCTTCAGCATCTTTCAACTTCTTTTCCCAACCAACCACCTCTTTTTGGCATAGACTACATTTATTTATACATGAAGGGGCTTCTTGAGCATTCCATACAAAGTATTATAGTTCTTTCATATCACAATTAAAATCATTCTAGCACTAGGCTTATCACAATAAATGAATAATTACAATCCAGATATGGGTCAGTGCTCAAAATATGTACAATCCTACAGGGATTAAAGGAAATTACAATCTTCTGGAGCACATACAATGGCTCTATCTTAAAGATCCCATGGGATCTTTAATTACAAGGTTGTCAAAATTTAAAGTGATGCACCCTCCTTGGAATCCAAACCAGTTAAGTGTGTTGTGTTGGATGCTGAGTCATCTTCCACCACGCCTCATTGAATGGCGATGATGATGCTCCTACATCAGCTTCCCTATAGCACTTGAAAGGATTTGTTTATAGTTTCAAACCCATGCTCTGATTGTAAAGAAAGTATATTTTTCTAGGAGTCTTCCTAGAAAAGGGTTGAGTGGCCATTCTGAATTTCCCAAAAACTATGCATCTGGATTAGAGATCTATTTTTACAGGCTACATTCCAGATGAGTGATCCTTGGTGTTCTTATGAAATCCATATGAGCTCACATGGGATGATGTGATATAGATATTTATGCTTCCATAGGTAGTTCCATAATTCCCCTTTGTTTTGAATCCAACACCACCATGTTTTGGCTCTGGGATTGTTTCTTAATATTTCAAGATCTCTTATCCTTGAGCCCCTTTTAGTTTCGACAGAAAAATAGTGTTCCATGTGACCAGTTCCCATTTGTTTGTAGATTGAGACCCATGCGATAGGAAATTTGATTTTATTTATCTGACCTCTTTGAGGATTATTTTAGGGGAGGCATGGGATGAAAATAGATATAGAGGGATCAACTGAAGGACATATGTGAGCAGAACAAGCTAAAAAATGATGTTGAGGGGACTGAAGGTCCAACTAGAGAGTCACTTTTTGATCCATAAGAGTAATTATTCCCATCAATTGTTTCATAATGTTTAGGTAAGTAGGATAACCCTAATGTATTTGGATGGAAGGGATCTCCTTGAGTATCCAATAATTTAGGATATGTGGAACCGGAAAAAGAGTAGGGTGTTGAATAAGAAGATCTGGGACTTGATATGATTGATTGAGGTGCCCAAGGATTCCATGAAATCATCAAGAACCCTCTTAAGGGATATTTCTTCCTTTGCAATGGGGACACTCATCAACATGGTGTCATCAACAAACTGGTTGTGGGAAAAGGGGGTGGAATAATGATAAATATTAAGACCCTGAATATTTTGTGCATAGATTGCAGCTTTGAGGTTGTGAACCATCCTTTTTGTCATTGGATAAAATAAGAAATGGGAGAGGGGTCACCTTTTCTGATGCCATGAGAGGGAAGAAAAGGAAAAGAGGGTGCTCCATTTATCAAGAGAGAGAAATTAAAAGAGAGGATATGAGGGCCATGATCCACTTGAAACACTCAATATGAAAACCAAAATCCAAGACAATTTCTTGGGGACATTTCCAACTGAGTTCATCCAAATACTTGGACATGTCCAGTTTGATAATAATTCTAGGATTTTTGGTTATTTTTAGGGAGTGAACAACCTCATGGGATAGAATGATTTTTTCTAGAATTTGGCAACCTTCCACATAACCATATTGCTCAAGAGAAATTGGGTGGGGTAGAACGATTTTAAGGCAGAGGGAAATGACCTTGGAGATTATATCATAGATGACATTACAGAGGGATACAAGGAAAAATTTATTGGGTTCTTATGGATTTTCTTATTTGGAGATAAGAATAAAGAAGGTTACATTTAAGGTTGGAAGAACACCTAAGATCCTTTGTGATTCCTTCATAAGGGCCCATGAATCAAGCTTGATCACTTGCCAATAGTGATGGAAGAAATTTGAGGTGAATCGATCAATATCGGAAGTTGTGTTAGGGGATAGAATTAAGTTTGAAGATTATGCTTCTTCTAGGGTAATTGGGTGGATAAGGATGGAATTTTTCTCATTCGAGATCAGGTTGGGGATGTTCTTAGTGATAGAACGAATGGAAACATTTTTGTTAGGATAATATTCAAGGAGAAAGTCCTGAAAAAAATGGTTAGATCCTATTCAATATCATTATGGGAGGTGAGCTTGTTACCTTGAGCATATGTAATGTGGGTGATGTGGTTGGAATGGCGTTTCTAGACCATGGAGCATTCCCCTTCCTTGAGCCATTTGACTCAATATTTTTTTCTCCGTAAGATTTCCTCTTGCTTCTGTCTCTCTTCCAATTGCACTGCAAGATTATTTTCCTATTGGGTAAGATATTCCATTATACGTATAAGGATGATCTATTGTTGAAGATCTTCCATTTTGTATTCCAAAAGTTTTTGGGCCTAAAATATGTTCCCAAAGACTAATTTATTCCGCAATTTGATACTCTATTTGATAATATTTGGGAATTGTTGTAAATGATACATAAGGGAGCCTAAGTCCACTTGGGCATCATTCCACTAAACTTTGACATTGTTGAGGAATTTGGGATGGGAGAGAGAAAACAATTCAAACCTAAAGGTCCTTTTGCGGGGCTTACTTTGAGTGTCTAAGGAGAGACAAAATTTCCAATGGTTTGAACCTGTGACAGGAAGAATGGTGGCTTCCATGTGCATCCCAGAGAACATGAGAAATTTCGAGATAAAAAACCTATCTAGCCTACAAGAAGCCTATTGGGATCCCCCCTATAAATTAGTCCAAGTGTAGACGCCATTACTAGTATCCAAGTTAATGATTTGTTTATTCCTTATGAAGTCTTTGAAGGATGAATGTTTAGAATCAAGGGACCGTAAACCCCCTTTCTTCTCATCTAGGGAAGTATTGATATTGAAGTCACCTCTAGTGATCCAAAAGAACTAATGGAGTAGATAAAAAATTCTTTGAAGTTGGTTGAGGAACTTGAGTTTTTCACCAAGCTATTGGGGTCCATAAAAATTGGTAATGAACACAGAGGTGTGTTGGGCCCAAGATATGATCAGTTTTATGACAATAATTAGATACTTTTTTCGAATCTATAAATGTGTTTTTCATGTTTTAGAGAAGCTTTTTGAAGAATTTTATGCCAAAACGCTATGATCCACACTAGGTATGTATAATTCGTGTTTTATGTCAATCTTGAGTATAATTCATTATGTTTTTATGTTTCCAAGAATCTAATTCGCGTTTTTTGGTGTTACAGGGCAAAATCACATCATGTTTCTGCTTCCGGCACTCAGTTCGACATTCCATCCGGTACTCAATCCGGTACTCGGTCCGACTCTCCGTCCAACACCTCGTCTTGCACAAAAATGGTGGGCGATTTGGCAGTTATGGTATTGGCGGCCAGTGATGGGCGAATCAAGAACATAGGTTTTGCTCGTGCTTTCCCCCTACAACTACTAAACTCTTGACAACTCGGTTTGGGATGTTGAGCAGGGAGATTATTGGCTCGCTCCATTTCGGCAGTTAGGGCACCATTAATGTAATTTGTTGTTTTTAGAAGTGGTTGGTTGGTTCTTCATATCCAGGTAATCACTACGGTAACTTGTTCATATGCGGATATGAGTATGTTTCTTATCTTGCTTCGCACATGGTTACATTGGAAAAGTTCTTACACTTGAATAAAGGTTTTCCTTTCTTTTTTAGGTAGGGTAGGATAGTAAATAAAAATTGCATGTTGTTAGTTTAGCTTAAAGTCTAATGCAACCTCATTTTATGTTTTCTTTTTAATAAAAGAACTATGAGATACATCTTCCAGTGACTTGATCTCATTGATCTTATTAGTTTTTGATATTTTAGAGTGTGGTTTTTAAAAAACAATTCTAGAGATTTATGTAGGTATTTATTTCACCAGGAGTAGACAGTTTCAAGGAGAAATATAAAAGAAAGATTTTTCTTCAAAACATTGTTACAATTGAACCTTGTTGTCTGCTAAGCATCAAATGAATAATGAGTTGTTGTAGTTAGCCATGTTTTTGCAAATATTTTCATCTTATTATTCTTAAGGCATTTTAAAAAGCAGTTTCTCTTGAAAATCTTCACCACTATATAAGGAAGTGATACCATAACCATCAAGCCTAGAGGTCTCTCGTACAGTTTTTCCAAGAAACTTGAGTACGTGAGTAAAGTGTATTTATCAAAGAGTAACAAGAGGTCTAATTGACGGTTAGTCATGGAAACATCACAATAATTACAAAAGAAGAAAGTAAGTTGAGCCTAGAGATACCTTTCTGTTCTTTCTCAATGGTACCATCCACTACACACTAAATCACTTGATTATATCATATATTTAGATAGGCCACGTCTGCTTAAGTACCCCATACATCGAGACAATCACTAAGTAATATAACGAAAAGTCATCCTCTAACACAAATACCATCCCAATTAAAAAAGAGAGAAAGAAAAAGTTGTTTTCAGAGATGTCCCCCATCTTCTTGCATAAAGCAATATTATACTAAAATCTTAAAAGATGGAGGGCCAGTCTCTGAGGGTGTAAGAGGCTAACCCGTCGGGATATTGAACAAGTCTGTTGGCAGTGGGTACTGGCCTGTGGTATGACTAGGTAATCCCATTGGAGTACTGAACATGCTTGCTAGTGGCGGGGCATTCTGCCTAGCGAGGATGGTAATCTGACAAAAATAAATAATAAATTTAAACTTGTCCTGATGTACGACATTACTTGCAAACAAAGATGACATGAATTATGTATGGTTATGCTAAGGTTAATGAAATCCATAAAATTGCCATTGGGAAATAACTCTAAGGCTATCTTGAAACTCTCTTTCCTACCTCTTCTTATCTATATATAAGATCTCTTATCCTATAGGTGGGGCCATCTTCTAACCATCCCATCAGACCAATCTGCGAAATTTATCTTTACACTTGACATACTATAAATCTTCGGCTATTGGGGGAACTGACTGGTTTCCTATACTTTTGATTGTGAGGTGTCACAATACTTAGGTGTGGGGTAGGGGTTCATGAGTTGACAAATGATAACATTGCCTAGAAGAAGTAAATCTTTGTAAAAAATTATGTGTATTGTTTTCATGATATAGGCTATTACATCAACAATCATTTTATTTTCGAAATGCTAATTCCATGTGTGTTATAAACGGTTGTACATCTCCTTAATAGACCACTAAATTAGTTTATTTTCGTTACAAACTATTCATTACATATTTATGATTACATGCCTTATAAAATGTGAGATAGAGGAATGGATTGTGTGAGCATGATGAAAAAACAAATAATAATGGAACACTCTTATCTTGCCTCTGCTCATATTCACTGTATTCGTGGTCTCTGAGGAATCAATTTCCTTAGCCACAAAGATCCCAAGAGTTGGAGACCGCTGGTTTAAACATCACCAGTTGCCAAGAGCAAGCTATAACAGGGTTTTCAAACCCATTTCAGAATATCTCTGGAGCTAAGGGATACTCCAAAGAGTGGATAAATAAGGAGCTAATCTAACCTGCATCTAAAAATAGTAAAGACCTATTGCTAATTCATGGCACAAGCACATGCCATATCTTCAGTTTGGGGGGAGTTTCCAGAGCTAAAAAAACGCTAAGCACTGACCATTTGTATAGAAAAACCCATGAGAAGAGGAAGTAGGATTTCTGTCAAAATTCTATCATATTGTCTTTTTACAATGTCTTGGGATATTATATCAATGGTTTTTTGTATGCTAAATTATATATTGTTGACATCATTGTGTGTGTTATAATATTACTGTGCATTTTTATATTTATTCTATAGAAGACTTTGTATACTTAACTGGTTCTTTGTGACAATTACAGATGAATAACACATTGTTAAACTCACTACAGATTTGTGTTACACGCCTATGAACAGAGGAACAAGGTTAAGTGGATCTATATTAAGATATGCATTTATCTCAGTATGGTTTTGATTTGAATTTTTCTGGATGAGAATCTAGGTCTAGGGACTTAGGCCAGGGTTTCCAAAAGATGAGTTGCAAAGATAGAATGGGGCAAGGTAGGTATACGCAATAGCATTTAGTATTTGTCATTGCGTATAGGGTAGATGCGGCGAGTTCAACATGGGAATGATATCATGAATCCATTCATAAGAATAAGCTATAACATAACATGACAATTTCATCCAAAACAATGCAAATAACTTTGAAACAATCATAGGAAAGCATGGAGGTGGCAACAAATTGTAGCAAAAGAGAAACAAGTTTTGGAGGCCTTCCTCGATGAGTTATTTAATGAAAAAGTTATGAATGGAAATATGAATATGTCCTATACACTCTTGATTCACTCATCCAAGCAAAAATATACATATAACCCCTTCACAATTGATTTGAAAACAAACTGTCCAAAAGCGCAACAACTGTGATAAAAGCGCAACAGAAAAATAGGGGTCAAATATGGGGCTATAAATTTTTAACCATAACACATTTTACAAAACGATGAGAGTTTTTTGTATATAAGGTTGTTATTAAGATAAAACTCTCTCAGTTTTGTGAAATTAATTCCCATGTTCTTGGAATGTGTGCCACAACATAATGACTAAAACAAGAAATTAAATTGGAGAATTTGATTTTCTGAGATGGGTATCCAAGAAAGTTGAATATATCCCACTATATTCTACCTGTGTAAATAATTAAGGAATTTATTATTATTTGGTATGTCCTTAGAAAAAACCTCCTTTGGTTTTCCAAAATTCATCTCTATTTGGTCAAAAACCTGTTTTGAAAATAATGACTAAAACAGGAAATTAAATTGGAAAATTTTATTTTCTGAAATAGGTCTCCAAGAAAGTTGAATACCTCCCAATATATGATACATGTGTAAAAAATGAAATAATTTATTGTGATTTGGTATTTCATTAGCAATAACCTCCTTTGGTTTTCCAAAATTCATCTTTATGTGGTCAAAAACATCTTTTTAAAATGATGGCCAAAAACATAGTCAAATGCGCAATGTGGTCTTGTAGAACACTTTTTGTGACTTTTCCTGATCCATTTTCTGATGTAGTAGTTCCTGGCCATGTGTATATGAAGCTTGATGTTCATGTTGGCCTTTTTCAAGAGCATCTTCGGGTGTTCATTGACTCTTCCAAGACAATACTCTCTGTCCTTTTCAAATCTTGCCGCAATGGTTCCTTCAATGTCCTGTTGACATAGTGAAGGTAGATACTCTGTTTTTTAAGCTTTCCATTTTCGATTGTTAGCCCACTTTTAGTTCAATAAACAATTGAATTTTCCCTTCTACTTTTTAAAGAGCTTGGATAAGATGTCCTCTCAAGTGAGGAAGAATGTAACCAATGCCCACAACAACGTCTTTCACCATGGCCTTATCAAACTCCTTGTTTTAGCCGAATTGGAAAAAACATGGGCAAACTTGGGATGCATTCATTTATCAATTTGCAAACCTTCACCTGACAATCAAGGCTAGAAAAAATACATCAGATATAAGGACTATTTATCCATCCAAACCCCACTCTCCAAGGACTCCAAACCTTTCGCACAATCCATTTATTTACCAGAAAAAAAATCCAAGAAGATTGTTGAAATCCAACCATAGCCTCAGAGCACAACTGAAGCAACACAAGAGGAATAAGGCAAAGTATTCATAGAAAGAATGAGAATCTTCCAAAGTTGATCCTCCTCAGCAAGCTTAGCCATGAGGGGAAATTTCTTTTTGTTTGCAATGGGACCTGCAAAATCTTAAGTGTGGGGGTAATGTTGGGCCCGAGATATGATCAGTTTTATGACAGTAATTAGATACTTTTATCGAATGTATATATGTGTTTTTCATGTTTTGCAGAATATTTTTGAAGAATTTTATGCCAAAACGCTATGATCCACACCAGGTATGTATAATTCATGTTTTATGTCGATATTCAGTATAATTCATTATGTTTTTATGTTTCCAAGAATCTGTTATCTCCTCAAATAAATCAATTGAGATTTTTCATTTTAGGTGATAGGATGTCTTTTAAAAAAGGTACTTTAAAAAAAAAAAAAAAACCTCATTTCTCAAAGCTTTACGCGTGTAATAAAGTTTAAATAAAATTTTGTTTAGTTTTTATTTAATCTAATTCAAATCTCAGGTTTCAGTGGCTTAGGCGAACATTTCAATTGTTCATTAGCCACTGAAAGCCTTAGCTTCCAGTAGATTAAACAAAGGAATTCAGGGCCATTTTAGCCACCGAAATCGCAAAAGCGGGGAAAGAGTCAGCTCGTCCTTTCACACGTTTCAACCGTCGGTTTCGAAGTTTTATAATTGCAATAAGCCACCGAAAATACAGGAGAACGAACCGTTTACGACTGGAAGCTGATCTCTGTATGATATAAGATAATCTTCTTAGATCATTGTATCATCAAGCGATATGCTTATGTACCCTCCATCATTACAGTTATCGACCATGACTACTGCAAATAACCAAGCGTTCTGCCACATCCCTTGTAATTAGCGCCATGTTCTAAAGCTCACCTCAGTTTTCTCATTTCTGTCACAGCCGAGATGACTCTCCCTAACTCTATGCTGTGTAACTCTCCCCCAAAATCCATTCCTTCAATCACAGGTGTGCGAAAGCATTGTGGCAAATGAAGAAAGGAGCGTCAACCCTGAGGAAAGAGCTCAACGACATCAGTTACTTGGAATTACACCCGAAGGTATGTCAATTGTTCAAGGATGCAAGGTGTTATATTTTTTGCAAAAAATTACAGAGTTCTCCTCAGCAGGTGGCAAAGGCCTTTGCCCTCAATTTTGATGGAAAGAAAGAAATCATAGGTCGTGATGAATTCGAGATAGATGAACCCCTCATAACTGAAGTGACAGAGCTTCCCAGGATTGGAGAAAAGTGGTTTAAAACTACTGTCACTAAGAATGTTGAATTTAGGTCTTATTTGAAACCAGAACACACGGGTTTGATATGGAAGAAAGACATTCTTGTGTCTTTCCTTGAAGAGAAATGGAGGCAGTTACTAAAAGCCATAATGGTTTATATAACTTGTGAAGGGCGATATAATAGAGTGATGATTTACCATTTTAAACTCATAAATAATTTGACTGGTAGAAACCCACTCAATCTGTCCTATTTTCTTCACAGAAGTTTATCCAAAATGGCTCATCAAGTCAAGGCCAAGCCCTATAAAGTTGCAGGTAGATTATCCCACTACAGTCTGATTAAACTTTTGGTTTGTGAGTTGTTGCAAGGGAGAGGCAAAGAGTGGAATTACTTCTTGTTCTAGAATGATTTCCAGAATGAGGTTCAACCAGAAGGTAAAAAGAGTCCTCATTCCAACAATGCTTCTACTCCCAGAAGTGGAAAGAGGAGGAGGAGAGCTATCTCTCCAACTCCAGTTAATCAACCCTCTCCTTCCTCTAAGCTTGACAAAACTAAGAAGAAATTAAATTTAAACAGTGAAAAATAAAAGGCCAAAGAATCCCCAGTGAACAAAAACATTATTAATCTTCCTTACATAGACTCAGAGGATGAAGAGCACCAGATTGAAACAGGGCACCAGGATTCAGTTACCACAGGGCGTGAAAATTCTTTTTTTTTGGATATATACACAGCAAGTTATGAGGACCTTCCATCACCTACACCTCAAGAAGAAGAAGAACCACAAATTGCAGATGCCTCATCTAGCAAACGAGTGAAACAGAGTAAATCAAAGGAAATCAAGAAGCTTAAGAAGAAGTTAGCCGAGCAAGAAGTGCTACAAAGGGTAATAAAAACTAGGTATGAAACCCTGTCAAAGAACTTTGCAGAAAGAAACTCATCCTTGGAAATATTAGCCCATGAAAGAATAAAGGAGAAGAAAAAGAAGGACAAGATTGTAAAAGACTACAACAACTTATGGAGAGTAGCTCAGGGCTTGAAGAAAAAGGCCAGGGCTTTGAGGAAACAAGCTATGTCTTCAAAACACCAGGCTCAGACACATGCTTCTCTTGAGACCCTAGCAGAGGTGGCAGTTCAGTGCAATGAACCAGAGGAAGTCAGTAACCCTACAATCTTTGATCAAGATGAAGAAGCCTAAAAAGATCAGTCCTAAGGCATTTTTGAGCTAAGACAAAGGGTATTTTTGAAATTTTGATAATCTCAGAATTCGGTGGCTTAGGCGAACATATTGATTTTTCATTAGCCATCGAAAGCAGAGCTTTCAGTAACTAATTGGTCCGAATTCTATCTACTCTAGGTACCGAAAGCACTAATAAGGAAAAAAGTTAATGTTTTTGCACAGGTCCAAGTTTTCCTTGTCCAAAAGCCTTAGAAATGGTTCCAATCGATGGAATATAATTAATGACATCCTTATCAAGTGTTTGTTTTGGTTTTGGAGGTGCTCTACAAGATAGAAAGGTAAAAAACGGTTAGCTATTTTCAAGGATATGAAGTTGTTTGACTGTCAACAGGTGTCATGTTCAACTCCTCCCATATCACATGAGATCCAACAGCCTTGGAAGGCTCACTACACCTCCCAAAGAATCTAAAGAACATAAAGACCATTTGAGAATTTGAATTGACCTACTTTATAGGATCTTTGCCTACTTTCTTGGGCCAGTTATTGATTTTCTATTTTAGGCAAAATTCGATCCAGTAATCTAGGATCTTGAAACTGTTTGTAAAGGGCTATAAAGCCCAAAACATTTGATGAACAAAGGGTTCAATTTTGAGTTCTATAATCCATTTTTATTGTAAAAAAGACACTTTCTTTAATATATTAAGCCTGTAAGATTCTTTCGATGTTATTGTCAGACTCTCTTTTATCTTTGTTTATGCCTATGATTTGAAATCATTCCTTTTTCTATTTTTAATGGTCCCATGGTAACTGTCATCTTACCTTTTATTTTTAAGCAAGAATCATAAGCATCCTTTTCTAGTTTGTTGACCCATCATATATATTGCCTATGTATGTTTTGGTTAATTGATTGGTTTTCTTATCCATTTGATTTACAAACCTATCTGATAATAGCTCTTGAAGGCCTTGTATTGCATGAATATAGATAGATTGTCTTGAAGATACAATCCAATGATTTAAGATATTCATATTGATCCAAACCCACACCCATTATTGAGAAAATAGTTACAAAAAGGTTAAGTTACTAGGCATCTCTGAGATACAGCCTAGGAGAGTTTCCTGGAGTGATAACAAATTGGCGTCATTGCCGGGGAGAGGAGACTAAATCTCAAATTCCTTGGGAGACGAAAAGATCCAACTTTGATGATAGACAAAGCTTGGACACATTTTTCGGTTGTAACCATCTATCTGGCGACTCCATTGGAACGAAGTGGCTCCAAGAAGGGCTCATACCAGGGAAAACTGAGAAAGACCACTGGCAACACCTGTTCTAGATCCTGAGAAGATCATCAGAAGTGGAAAAGCATTGCAAAGACAAACTTTTGGATCTCCAAGAGCATCTAAACCAGGTATTTCAAAAAACACTTCTTATTTTGTATCTAGAGAACCTCTTGTCGAATCCCCTTCTGTTGAAACTTCTAGTTCTCAGAAAATTGAAATTGTGTCAGAAAGCTTAAAGGGTGATGAGCCTTCAATTTCCTCTGATGTTTTAGATTCTATTTCTGAGCATGTTACTATATCCAACTTAAAAGAAGAAGTTATAGAATCTCTCCAAGAAGAGAACTCTTCCTCTTCTTTGAATTCTTCACCAACTGAGCCTGTAGAGAGATTTTTCCATACTCATACTATTCTGCCCGTTCTTGAAGATATTTTACAAGATCTTTCCTCTAAGGGTGAAGAAAAATTGGCCTTACTGCTCGGTCATTTTTACAGAGCTTCTTACTTTCCACCTTATTCAGGAAACACATTCTAGGGTAGTCATCCTACCAATGCTTCTCCTTCATTCCTCAGTGAAGTAAGACCACCATTGTCCATAGCCCCACCTATCCCATCTCAGCCATCATCTACAGAAACTTCTTCCTCTGCATCAACCCCCAATATTTCCATGGCTGCCCCTTTGAAAAAAATGGAACAAATCTTAGCCAATAGGTATGCCCCTCTTGTGTTTCCCAATCCCTTATCAGTCACGCCAACAGGAGATTATCAGAAATATATGCCAAAGTTTACAGTATCTGGGGATTATACTATTGAATAACATATAGAAGCTTTCTATGCTTATGCTGAGAATATTAACATTTCAGAGGAAGATGTTTGGACCTGAATTTCTGTGCAGAGCTTGGATGGTCAAGCCAGGAAGTGGTTCAAGGAACTACCAAAAAATTTAGTGGTAGGCATTGAGTGGTTAGATGAGGTGTTTTTGAAACATTGGGGAGAAAGAAGAGACCTCTTGTATTATATTACTGAATTCGGAAATCTAAGAAGAGAAAATGGGGAGTCTGTCTCAGACTTCACCAAAAGATTCAATAAGATGTTTGGCAAGATTCCTGCAGAGATCAAGGCAACTGATGCATCAAAAAAGATTACTTACTCTTCTACCTTTGATCCAGAATTTTTATTAATCCTTAGAGAAAGAAGGTCAGCCACACTCGTTTTAATGCAAGATGTTGTTATTGAGGTTGAATCTAACATTATGGCATCTCAAAAACTTAAAGGAAAATTTGAGAGAAAGAAGTCGTCTGTTGATCCTCCTTCTTCTTCAAATACCAAAATGGAAAAGATGGCCAAGATGTTGGACAACTTGACCTTAGAAATGTCAAAATTGAAAATTTAGAGTCAGTAGCCAACAAGAAGTAAAGAGCCTAATGCCTATGCTCCCAGGAATCCCAATGCATTCCCTTACAGAAGGAACAACCAGCAGGTCCAGATCCTTCAGAGAGACAAGAATGCAACTGAAGACCAAAGGATTAGGGCCCCCTTCTAAAATTCAGTGCTAGAAGAAGAACATGAGCTATCTCATGATGAAGTTGAAGAAGAAGACGACATCAATTGCTTTGGGGATGAAAATGATTCCTCCTTCTTGACACAAATAGATTATGAGGAGGCCCAGATGGACGAGCATATTCATGAGGCAAGCATTGAAGAATATTTTTATCAGACGGATGATCAGCTAGGTTACAATTTAAGATCTAAGACTACCACTCCAAAGCCATTGCTTGCTGCCCCCGGAAAAAGGAAAGATGTTGCTGCTAAGCAATCTGTTGCTCCTGCAAAGCAGAACTCAACTCTTGCAAAACAACAACAGAAGCAATTGCATCGCCAAGCTAAAGAACAAGTCTCCCTCAAAGCTCCTTCTAACGAGGTAAAACATTCCGATAAAATATCATATTTATTTAATTTCGAATTAGAAATTTAGAAGGTGAAAATACCTATGCCATTGATTGAACTTATGAAGAATGACATATTCAAGTCTACTATCCTGAAGTCCCTTCAACCAAATACTCCTCCAGTTGCTGATTACGTAAACCTTCAAGATTACAATCCCACAGCGACTATAGGACCTATGGTAGAAGACCGAGATGACTCTTCTCCACCCTTCTACATATCCCTGAATATCCATGACAAGATCCTTCACAACTGCTTGCTTTACTCAGGAGCGTCACACAATCTTATGCCTAAAGAATTGATGGATGAACTTTGTCTTGACATCACAAAACCTTACCATGATCTCTTCTCTTTAGACTCTAGGAATGTCAGATGCCTCAGCCTCATAAAATACCTTGTCATAAACCTTGCCCAACTACCAATGAGAAGAATGGTAATGGATGTTGTAGTGGCTGATATCCCACCCAAGTTCAGCCTCCTCTTGTCGCGTTCATGGAGCAAAAGGCTAGGGGGTACCTTGCATATGGATCTTTCATATGCCATAGTCCCAGTGTTTGGAGGAGAGATAAAGAGACTTTACAGAGAAAAACAACTTGCCTACATCATTAGTGATGGGAAGAATTCTGTAAACCATTCCATTTATGCATTCGACACAGACTTTGGATCATGCATTCTGCAAATAGATGATTCTCATCTAGCTCCTTTGTAGCTCACAAAGCCTACTTATCAACAGACTAATGGAGAGAGAACTCTTGTGTGGAGCATGTTCTTTGATGGTGCCAGTACCAAAGACTCGGCAGGTGCAAGTGTAGTTTTGATTTCTCCTTCAAAAGAGGCTATTCATTTGTCTTTTAAACTTGATTTCAAAACTACTAACAATATAGTAGAGTATGAGGATTTGCTATTGGGATTAAATTTTTCCAAGGAGATGGGAATCAAAGGACTAAAAGTGTTTGGAGATGCAGATCTTATCATACAGCAAGTGAATAGTACTTACAGGGATGAGGTATGGAAAAGATTCTTTCTCCATTTTTGATATTTCTTACATACCCAGAGCTATGAATCATCTTGTTGATTCCATTATTATCTCAGCCAGTATGTTCATTCCTCCCATGCCTCCCAGACTGAATTATGAAATCCAAGCCAAATATAGACCATCCCTGCCTGACAATATCAAATATTGGAAAGTATTTGAAGATGATGATGAGCTTAGTAGATTTCTCCAGGTGGTAGATGAATTTTCTGATATGCATATTGACCAGGAAAATCAAAATGTAGAGGAATCCAAAATTCTAAGCTAAAAACAAAAATGGGTCAACATGATATTGTTCAGCTGCCCAACAATTATATACCTCGGGGTTTGGTGCCTCTTGAGAATCTTTTTGACCAAAATGATGTCCCATACAAACCTGATAAGAAGGAGAAGGATCCTACTGTCCATGAGCAGAATATAGGAAGCCAAAGTCATCCTAAATTCATAAATATGTCCATTGAATTAACTAGTGACCATAGGTCAGAATATTGCAATATTATGAAGGAATTTGTTGATGTTTTTTCCTGGAAATACAGTGATCTGAAAACCTATGATCCTGATGTCATTCAACATATGATTCCCCTTGAGAAATACACCATCCCTTTTAAACAGAAACTGAGACCTATCAATCCTCTCCTATTTCCTGTAATTGAGAAAGAAATCAAAAAGCTCCTTGATGCCAAAATCATAATCCCATTAAGATACTCTAAATGGATTGCAAATCTAGTAATAGTGAGAAATAAAAATGGTGAGATCAGGTTATGCATTGATTTTAGAAACTTAAATAAATGTTCAAAGAAAGACAACTATCCCCTACCTAAGATGGAACACTTGCTGCAAAGAATTTTAGGGGCCACTGTCATGTCTTTCCTAGATGGCTTCTCAGGCTATAACCATGTTTCTGTACATCTTGATGACCAAGAAAAAATTCCCTTTACTACTCCTTGGGGTACCTTCATGTATGCCAAGATGACATTCAGGCTAATCAATGTCGAGGCCACTTTTTAGAGGGCCATGGACATAGCTTTTGTGGGAGAGAAGGACAAGTTCTTCCTCATCTATCTTGATGATATCACAGTTTATTCTAGCAGTCATGAAGAGCATCTGAAGCATCTAAAAAGAGTATTTTTGAAATGCAGATAGTTCAGGATTTCGCTGAACCCCAAAAAATCTCAATTTTCTCTCAAGAAGGGTAAGCTCCTAGGCCACATTGTTTCAGTAGAAGGAGTGAAAATTGATCTAGCTCGGGTGGAAGCAATTTAGAGGTTATCCATACCAAGGTCAAAGAAGGATATCCAATCTCTACTCGCTAAGATAAATTTTGTCAGAAGATTTATTCCTAATTTCACCAAGTTAGTGAAACACATAACCTCTATGCTAAAAAAGGGATCCAAGATAAAATGGACAGACAATGAAAGAATTTCATTTCAGGATATCAAATAGGCTATCATGGAATCCCCCACTCTAATCAATCTGGATTACACCAAGAACTTCTATATTTTCTCTTTTGCTTCCTATGACACAGTGGCAACAATCTTGTTACAAAAAGATGATAAAAGTCTTGATCACCCGGTGGCCTTTCTCAACAGAGAACTTAGAGATGTTGAATTAAGGTATGATCCTATAGAAAAACAAGCTTATGCTCTCATGAAGTCATTAAAAGCTTTCAAAATTTATATCCTCCATGCAAAGGTTGTTTCCTATGTTTCTTCAGCCTTTGTGAAGGATGTCTTGACTCAACGCGATATTGGTGGAAAGAGAGCTAAATGGATCAAAAAGTTGATTGACTTTGACATAGAAGTGAAGCCCACTAAGCTGGTAAAAGGCCAAGGCCTAGCCAAGATTTTGACAGAAGAGAACTGTGATCTTTTGGACATAAATTTCATTGGGGAAAGTTCAGTAATTTTGCAGACAGGGGTAGCAACGGAAGAACAACATGGTAGCCAATAGGTGGCCGAGAATTTGTCTTCATGTGAGTGTTATTCAGGTATTATTCATTTTTTACAGAAGTTGGAGGTTTCTCCTGAAGTTAACATGACTCAAGCCCGAGCCCTTAAGCTCAGAGAAATTAAATTTTTCATTAATAATAATCTTTTGTATTGGAAAGATCCTACTGGTTTACTACTAATATGTTTAGACAAAGAAGAGTCAACTGAAGTCATGAATCAGTTTCATTCAAGTATTTGTGGAGGCCATGATTATTGGAAGACCACAACTCATAAAATCTTAAGGGCTGGGTATTATTGGCCTTTTCTTTTTTCAGATGTGTGCGCCTTTGTGAAATCTTGTGATAAGTGTCAAAGATTCATAGGAAAACAACAACTAAAATATCTGCCCCTGAGACCTATTGTAGTGAATGGTCCTTTTCAGCAGTGGGGTTTAGATTTCATAGGGGAGATTAATCTTTCATCTAGTGGCCAGCATAAATGGATCTTGGTAACCACTGACTATTTTACAAAGTGGATAGAGGCAATCCCCATTAGAAATTCTACTCATCAAGTCGTCATGAAGTTTCTCTATGAGAACATCCTGATCAGATTCGGTTGCCTAAAAAGGCTAGTGACAGATAATGCAACATCTTTCAAAGCTGATGCATTGGTTGACATTTGTAAGTTAATGGGAATTTAATTGGTACACTCTACTTCCTACTACCCTCAAGGTAATGGCCTTGCCGAGTCGTCCAATAAGAGTCTAGTCAGAATCATCAAAAATTTGTTGGAGGAGAATCAAAAGAGTTGGGATTCTAAACTAAAATTTGCTCTTTGGGTAGACAGAGCAACTAACAAGAATCCCATAGGATCTTCTCCCTTCAAACTAGTTTATGGAACTGATGCCATTTTCCCCATTCAGCTAGTTTTACCAGTGGCTAAGTTATTTCAGGAGGAACGAACTAAATCAAATGATATGGTGAGAAGAATGCTTGACTTGGTAGAATTGCAGCAGGTTAGAGAACAACTGGTGGATAAATCAGAAGCTCATCAAAAGAGGATCAAGGATACTTTTGACAGAAAAGAAAAGGTGGATGACTTTCAGGTTGGTGACTGGGTTCTGAAATGGGATGCCCTCAGACAAGATAAAGGCAAGCACACCAAGTTTGATTCTTTGTGGACCGGTCCTTTCATGATAACTCATGTACAACACAACAACACCTTCATCCTGCAAAGTCTGGAAGGTGAAGAAATGTTTGGTGGCCCAGTCAATGGGCATTTTCTGAAACTCTATTTTATCTAAGGCTTCAAAGCCTTGTCATTGTAATTTTTATTTTCAGATTTTGTTTTTGCAAAATAACTCCATGCCCAATGGAAACACTAGTAGATAGGTTTGAATTTTTGTTTTTCAGGAAAGGCATTGGTTCTGTGGTTCTTGAAACCTCATAGGGAGGCTTTCACCCCCAATAGGAGCTAGTGTTATCTCCTCAAATAAATCAATTGAGATTTTTCATTTTAGGCAATAGGATGTCTTTTAAAAAAAAATTAAAGCTCATTTCTCAAAGCTTTACGCATGCAATCAAGTTTAAATAAACTTTTGTTTAGTTTTTATTTGATCTAATTCAAATCTCAGTTTTCGGTGACTTAGGTGAACATTTCGATTGTTCATTAGCCACCGAAATCCTTATATTTCAGTAGCTTAAACAAAGGAATTCATGGCTATTTTAGCCACCGAAATCGCAGAAGCGGGAAAAGATTCAGCACGTCCTTTCACACGTTTCAACTGTCGGTTTCGAAGTTTTATAATTGCAATAAGCCGCCAAAAAGATAGGAGAATGAACCATTCACGACCGAAAGCTAATCTCTGTATGATATAAGCAAATCTTTTCAGATCGTTGTATCATCAAGCCATATGCTTACGTACCCTCCATCATTACAGTTATCGACCATGACTGCTACAAATCACCAACCATTCTGCCACATCCCTTGTAATCAGTGCCATGTTCTAAAGCTCGCCTCAGTTTTCTCATTTCTGTCACAGTCGAGCCGACTCTCCCTAACTCTACGCTGTGTAACTCTCCCCCGAAATTCGTTCCTTCGATCACAGGTGTGCGGAAGCATTGTGGTAAATGAAGAAAGGAGTGCCAACCCCGAGGAAAGATATTGACAACATCAATTACTTGGAATCGCACCCGGAGGTATGTCAACTGTTCAGGGATGCAGGGTGTTATAATTTTTGCAAAACATTACAGAGTTCTCATCAGCAAGTGGCAAAGGCCTTTTCCCTCAATTTCGATGGAAAGAAAGCAATCATAGGTTGTGATGAATTCGAGATAGATGAATCCCTCATAGTTGAAGTGACAGAGCTTCCCAAGACTGGAGAAAAATGGTTTAAAACTAATGTCACTAAGAATGTTGAATTCAGGTCTTATTTGAAACCAGAACATAGGGGTTTGATATGGAAGAAAGGCATTCCTGTGTCTTTCCTTGAAGAGAAATGGTAGCAGTTACTAAAATCCATAATGGTTTATATAACTTGTAAAGGACTATATAACAGAGTGATGATTTACCATTTTAAACTCATAAATCACTTGACTGGTAGAAACCCACTCAATATTCCCTATGTTCTTCACAAAATTTTATCCAAAAGGGCTCATCAAGTCAAGTCCAAGCCAAATAAAGTTGCAGGTAGATTATCCCACCACAGTCTGATTAAAATTTTGGTTTGTGAGCTGCTGCAAAGGAGAGGCAAAGAGTGGAATTACTTCTTGTTCTAGAATGATTTCCAAAATGAGGTTTAGCCAGAAGGTAAAAAGAGTCCTCATTCCAAGAAGTCTTCTACTCCCAGAAGTGGAAAGAGGAGGAGGAGAGCTATCTCTCCAGCTCTAGTTAATCAACCCTCTCCTTCCTCTAAGCTTGACAAAACTAAGAAGAAATCAAATTTCAATAGTGAAAAAGAAAAGGCCAAAGAATCCCCAGTGAACAAAAACATTCTTAATCTTCCTTACACAGACTCGGAGGATGAAGAGCACCAGATTGAAACAGGGCACGAAGATTCAGTTACCATAGGGCATGAAAATTTTGTTTTTGTGGATATATACATAGCAATTTATGAGGACCTTACATCACCTACACCTTAAGAAGAACAAGAACCACAAATTGCAGATGCCTCATCTAGCAAACAAGTGAAACAGAGTAAATCAAAGGAAATCAAGAAGCTTAAGAAGAAGTTAGCTGAGCAAGAAGTGCTAGAAAGGGTAATAAAAACCAGGTATGAAACCTTGTCAAAGAACTTTGCAGAAAGCAACCCATCCTTGGAAAGATTAGCCCATGAAATCATAAAGGAGAAGAAAAAGAAGGACAAGATTGTAAAAGACTACAACAACTTATGGAGAGTAGCTCAGGGCTTGAAGAAAAAGGTCAGGGATTTGAGGAAACAAGCTATGTCTTCAAAACACCAGGCTCAGACACATGCTTCTCTTGAGACCCTAGCAGAGGTGGCAGTTTAGGGAAATGAACCAAAGGAAACCATTTACCTGACAATCTTTGAGCAATATGCAGAAGCCTAAAAAGATCAGTCCTAAGGTGTTTTTGAGCTAAGACAAAGGGTATTTTTGAAATTTTAATAATGTCAGGTTTCTGTGGCTTAGACAAACATATTGATTGTTCATTAGCCACCAAAAGAAGAGCTTTTGGTAGCTAATTGGTCTGAATTCTATCTACTCTAGCTACCGAAAGCACTAATAAGGCAGAAAGTTAATGTTTTTGCACAGGTCCAAGTTTTCCTTGTCCAAGAGCCTCATAAATGGTTCCAATCGATGGAACATAATTAATGGCATCCTTATCAAGAGTTTGCTTTGGTTTTGGAGGTGCTCTACAAGATAGAAAGGTAAAAAATGGTTAGTTATTTTTAAGGATATGAAGTTGTTTGACTGTCAACAGGTGTCATGTTCGACTCCTCCCATATCACATGAGATCCAACAGCCTCAGAAGGCTCACTACACCTGCCAAATAATCTGAAGAACATAAAGATCATTTGAGAATTTGAATTGACCTAGTTTATAAGATCTTTGCCTACTTTCTTGGGCTAGTTATTGATTTTCTATTTTAGGCAAAATTTGATCCAGTAATCTAGGATCTTGAAACTGTTTGTAAAGGGCTATAAAGCCCAAAACATTTGATGAAAAAAGGGTTCGATTTTGAGTTCTATAATCCACCATTATTGTAAAAAAGACACTTTCTTTAATATATTAAGCCTGCAAGCTTCTTTCATTGTTATTGTCAGACTCTCTTTTATCTTTGTCTATGCCTATGAGTTGAAATCATTCCTTTGTCTATGTTTGATGGTCCCATGGTAACTGTCATCTTACCTTTGATTGTTAAGCAAGAATCATAAGCATCATTTGCTAGTTTGTTGACCCATCATATATATTGACTATGTATGTTCTGGTTAATTGATTAGTTTTCTTATCCATTTGATTTAAAAACCTATCTGATAATATCTCTTGAAGGCCTTGTATTCCATGACTATAGATAGACTGTCTTGAAGATACAATCCAGTGATTTAAGATATTTATCTTGATCCAAACCCACACCCATTATTGAGAAAATAGTTACAAAAAGGTTAAGTTACCAAGCATCTCTGAGATACAGCCTAGGAGATTTTCCTGGAGTGATAACATTATCTAATTCGCAATTTTTGGTGTTACAGGGAAAAATCACATCATGTTTCTACTTCTGGCACTCAGTCCGACACTCCATCCGGTACTCAATCCGGTACCCGGTCTGACACTCCATCCAACACCTCGTCTTGCACAAAAATGATGGGTGATTTGGCAGTTATGGTATTGGTGGCCAGTGATGAGAGAATCAAGAACATGGGTTTTTCTCGTGCTTGCCTCCTCCAGCTATTGAACTCTTGACAACTCGGTTTAGGCTGTTGAGAAGGGCGATTATTGGCTCGCTCCATTTCAGCAGTTAGGGCACCATTAATGTAATTTGTTGTTTTTAGAAGTGGTTCGACCCTCCAGTGGTCGACCACTTGGTCTGTAAAGCTTATAAATACCACTGTGGTGGTCATACAGTAGTTAGAAAGTAGTAGAAGAAGTAGAGTATTAGAGACAAACACAATTTTCCTTTGTTTTTGCTATTTTTCATTGCCATAATTATATAAAGTTGTGTTTTTTAATTTTAATGGTGAAATCGATTTGCTGAGTTCATGGTGTGCCTTTGAGAAGTGACCATGACTTGCTGGGGGGGGCACCAATAGTATGGTAACTGTTCTATGTGTTATTTATGCATTTCATATCTTAGATGTATTTTTATTTCCTATACATGAATTGTTCTTTGATTTCTTTGTTATCTAATTTGTTGTTGTAGTTTAACTATTTTAATTCTCTTTTGCAGGTTAGTATGAAGGATTTTTGTTAATATGCATTGCTTTTATAATTAGGAACGAGTTTTCATACTCATACACTAACCCCGAGTGAAATTAGATATTGGATTGTATTTTTTCTTTTGAAATCAAGTTTAAGACAGAGTTGAGATAGAGTAGAACAAAGTTTTAGTTTATGCTTTCTTTAAACAAGGCTTCGGTGGATGGATAGGGTTAGTTTCAGTTTTTATTTGTAGATTGGTTGTTTAATTGTCATTTAGATTTTGCTAACTAGTTGTTAATTAGTTTTTCATTAGTTTACTTGCCATATGTTAGAACCATGTTTTAATTTCTGTTTATACGCATTTTCCTTTCCACAATTTGAATTGTTAAAATAGATATAACATAGTTTTACTTTATGCAATTTATTTCCTAGAATTAGATTACAATTCCAGTTTTTAATTAATGATTGAATGTAATTATGCGTTTTTCTTACATGGAATAGAGTACAATTATAATCTTGTTATACTGTTGATGGTCAATGCATGATTAATAATCACATGACTATGCAGGGTAATTAACATTGTTTCCATAATGGCTAAGTTCTCACTGGATTGATTAATCCACACCTTTCACTTTTCTATTGAAATCAGTGTTGAGCTTTTACCTCTTGAATTATCTTTCGTTGTCAAGTTCCATCGTGATATTATAAGACACGGGAGACATTCACACAATCATCAACACTATATTTGAGCTTGCATAGGTTAAAAGATAGTTTCTTGCTTTTGTAGATCAGAAAATAGTTTTCTTGTTGTTGTAGGATAGATAGTCTTTTCGCTTTGGTAGATTAAAAAGTAGTTTTATTTATCATAGATTAAAGATTAGTTATTAGTTCTTCTTTCTTGCAATTAAATAGATTTCCTTTTATGAATTAGAGATAAATGTATTAAGAGTAGAGTTCACTTGTCTCTTAGTTAGTTGTTTATTGAGTAGTCTTAATTAGTTTACTTGCTATAGAAGTTATCCTAGGGTAGTTAACTGTTTACTTTCTTTAATAGGTTAAATTGCTTACTTGTCTATTTTTTCTTTGATAGTATAGTTTCTTGTTTATTTACTTTCTTTCATAGGATAGTTGTTTATTGAATTCAAGTAGACTAGCTAAAGTAGTTTTCTATTGCTATTTGTTTATTGTTATGCTTAAATAGTTGTTTTTTCTTATTGTTATGATTGAACTAGTTTGCTTCAAGTAGGGTTTTCATTTGTTTTCCTAGAACTGTCCATCGATCCTTGGTCCAAAAGTACTTAGGTTACGTAATTTAAGTTTCTTTAATAGGGTTTTCTCATTAGATAACTTTTCTTGAATAGATGAGCCTTTAGATAGTCACTTCCTTAATTAGACTATACTACTACTAGCCCCTCTACCTTGGCATATATTTTGTTACAACTCTAAGTTTACTTACCTCGGGTTGACAATTTAATTGAGGGTTTTTAGTGTGTTTTTAGTCCATATAGAACACCCATCAAGGTGTCTTCACCTATAGGTTTGAAACTTGTTGTAGTTTTGTATTGGTGTAGAAACATTTGTCAACGAGGACATTGTCAAGGTTCTAAAAGACAACAAGGCGACCCACCATTCCTGTGGAATATATGGCCATGGAGCAGCCATTTTTCCATAACTTGGAAAGAATGTTGTCTAAAATAACTCTGAGGAATTTAGTTTCTTGGGGGATAATAATCTTTGGTGATTCTAAATGTAAATTGTCTCGTAAGATCTTGTTCTTTCTCTTACGATTGAGGCCACATATATTCCATGACATGGAAACTTGGGGAGGGTTGGAAGGTATCCATTATTAATCAATTATACCTAGACTTAACTAGAATGTCTCCAATTTCTTGCAGGAGATGAAGATTGTATTTCCTACCTCGTTGTCTATCTTTTTGGGGATTCTTTTTAGGCTTGATATTTTTGGGATGGATACCAAAGACAAAAATAGATTAAAAATAGTAAACAATACCATTTTTTTTTTTAATTACATATTTGGTATCTACATAGTTGACTCTATCTGTGTCTGTAGTTTCATAGAAAATGGATTTTTGAATCCTATAGAAAAATAACATAAAAACTAGAGATATTGAGAGGTATTCATAAAAATGGAGGTTTTAATATATTTGTAGATCAAACCACTAGGTTTTTCATCCAAAACCTCAATCCAAGGCAACCAACTTAGTAAATAGGTACACTAGAGTTGTCATTCCCCCCCCCCCCTAAAAAAAATGAAATGGAAGGAATGTGCATGCACCCCTAAGAATGTACATGTTCTATCCTCTTTCCCTCTCCCTCTTTCCCTTTCTCCCTATTTCCCACCACCTGATATCCTTTGGGATTTATTCACAAGGGCCCAAACATCAATCTTGATCACTTTCCAACAATGATGGAAGAAATATAGTGTGAAGTAATCAATACTGGAAGCTATGCCAGGGGATAGAATGAAGTTGGGAACTTCTGCTTCTTCTAGGGTAATGGTGCGCATAAGGATAGAATTTTTCTCATCTGAGATCAGGTTGGGGATGTTTTTAGTGATGGAACGAATGGAAAAAGTTCTGTCAGGATGAGATTCAAGGAGAAAGTCCTTAAAAAAAGTGGTTGTATTTTGTTCAATATCATTATGGGAGGTGAGATTATTACCTTGATCATAAGTAATGTGGGTGATGTAGTTGGAATGACATTGCTAGACCACAGAGGGGTGGAAACATTTGGAGTTATGTTCCCCCTCCTTGAGCCATTGGACTTTATATCTTTGTCTCCATAATATTTCCTCTTGCTTCTTTCTCTCTTCCAATTTCACTGTAAGAGTCTTTTCGTATTGGGAAATATCTTTTGTTCTGCCTTGAAGGATGATCTATTGTCGAAGATATTGCATTTTGGATTCTAGAATTTTTTGGGCTTGAAATATGTTCCCAAATACCGATATATTCCATGTTTTGATACTTTATTTGATAATATGTGGGAACTGCTGGAAATGATACATAATAGATTTTATGTCCAATAGGGGTTCATTCCACCATACGTTGACATTCCTGAGGAAGTTTGGATGGGAGAGCCAAAAATTTTCAAACCTAAAGGGAAATTTGTGGGACCTACTTTGAGTGTATAGGGAGAGACAAATTGACCAATGGTATGAACCTACAACAAGAAGAATGGTGGATTCCATGTGCATCCCATAGAGCATGATTGATTCCAAAATAAATAAGCGGTATAGCCTACAAGTAACCTGTTGGGATCCCCCTTGGTAGTTATTCTAAGTGTAGAGGCCATTACTAGTCTCCAAGTCAATGAGTTGCCTATTCCTTTTGAAGTATTTGAAGGATGAATGTTTAGGATCAAGGCATCATAAACCCCCATTCTTCTGATCCACAAAAGTAATGAGATTGAAGTCACCTCCAGTGATCCAGAATAAATAATGGGCTTGATAAGAAATGGTTTGAAGTTGGTGGAGGAACTTGAGTTTTTCACCAATCTATTGGGGTCCATTAACATTGTTAATGAACCCATAGGTGTTTTCATCTATAGGTTGGAAACTTGTTGTAATGTTGTATTTGTTGTAGAAAAAATTGTTAATGAGGACATTTTCAGGGTTCCAGATGATAGCAAGGACACCCACCATTCCTTTGGAATATTTGACCATGGAACAACCATTTTTCCATATCTTGGAAAGAATGTTATCTAAAACAACTCCAAATCATTTGGTTTCTTAGAGGAGAACAATATTTGGTGATTATGAATGTAACTTGTTTTGTAAGAGAATGTTATTTATCTTATAATTGAGGCCACATATTATTCCATGAGATCATTTTCATTGGAAACTAGGCAAGGGTTGGAAGGTATCTGTTATTAATGCATTTTTCCTACAATTAAATAGAATGTCTCCAATTTCTTACAAGAGATGAAGATTGGATTTCCTACCTTGTTGTTTATCTTCTTTCAGAATATTTTTACCCTTGAGCTTGTTGGGATGGATATCGAAAACACAATTAGATTAAAAATAGTAAACAATATTATTATTTTTTTAATTATATATTTGGAATCTACATAATTGACTCTATCTATGTCTATAGTTTCATTGACAATGGATTTTTGTAGCCTAAAGAAAAATAACATAAAAAATTATATATATTGAGAGCTATACATAAAAATGGAGGTTTTAATGTATTTGTAGACCAAACCACTAGGTTTTTCATCCTAAACCTAAATTGAGGAAACCAACTCATAAAACATGTATGCAATAGTTAACATTCCTCTCCCCCCAAAAAAATGAAACATAATGAATGTGTGTTGGATTTCTTACTGTTCTATTAGTCTTGAGGGTTCTTTATGGGGTATTCTGATTCTATTTTACTATCACAGATTGAACCTGGTTCAGTTTTGAAAAGATTCCCCAAAAAATCCCTTTAAAACTACCGGTCCCTCTAGTAACCTAGAAAGCAACGCAACACACAAAGTGTACTGTGCAGTCTCACCCGAGATGGATCTATGGGTGATTGCAATACTCAGGTGTTTGAAACCTAAGAATGAGTGGATATTTGTGGTTGTGCTCTATAATATTGATTCATCTAATACAACATCTACTTATAGCATTCATTTTATTCATGCATGTGGAATACCAGGACTAACTAGTTAAATCATTCATATAACATTCATCAATTAATAAAACATAAAGACACATGAATTAATTCACATAACATAGTGTTACCATGCTTCACCCCCTCCTGGGATATCTCCACAAATATATAGCTCTCAATATTTTATTATAGTTCATAAATATATCACATTGCGCATGGTTACAATCTTAGGTCTCATCCTCTTCCACAGGCTCCTCGATCCCTGCGAGGCTGACTAGATCACACTAGGATCCTCAGCCTGTGATATAAACCTCGGTATTGAGTCACTCACTCCTTCCCTATCTCACCATATTAATGACTCATACAGTTCTTACAAATCTCTCTCTCTCCTTGTCTCTCTGTGTCTCCCCCCTTGTAGCCTAAGTACTACTTATTTATATCCTTGGCTTTCCAGCCATTGCAAGACATTAGAAAAAAAATAAACCTAGTGTCATTAGGTATTCCTTGTATGCATGTTTCTCCTACTTCTCTTACATGTGCTACTTTCCCTTCCAGATGTATTTTCCTCCTTGCATGCTTCTCCTCCAAAAATAGCATTTCTTCCTAGCTAGGCCTGCATCCAACAACCCCCCAACACTGACATGTGGCCCGTCCCGAGCCACCTAAACTTTGTGCATGTCTTCAATCTCTCTTGCAAGAGCCTAGAACTTCTCTGCGAGTTCCTTTTCTTGCGCTTGAATATGCACGGTCTTCTCCTTCAGTGCGTCCAATACCTGCACTGCAATCTCATCATTGATCGTCTCTGTGCACAATGCCCGAGTTTGTGCCATGTTCTTATTTGTGTCTTCTTCCTGTGCAATGACCTCTGCTTCCCTCTCTTAGAGAGGTTCCATTTGAGCTTGGCACTCCTTATTTTGTGTCTGCACAGATATGCATTATGCCTACAACTTCTTCATATCCTGTGCTCCTTTGAGGTGTTTTGTGATCGACATCATCTTTTGCCAATTTTTGAGGTTCCGGATAGATACGCTTATCCTCTCCTCTTCCTAGTCCCATTGTTGGACCTGTTGATCCTCCTCCAGCTTCGTCCATAATTGTGCTTCTTCATCGAACAAGTCAGAAGTTCCATTGACTTGTCGCTTCATCTCCTCTATCTGGGTTGCTTCTTCCTGCTTCCTCTGCTCCTGCACCTCTGGGGGAGTGGTAGGTATGAACTGTTCCTGTAGGGTCTTGATCTGTTGCTTGTATTGATCGATTGTCTGCACAATATGATCAATATTTTACGTCATCGAGATCTCTACTATCTACGTGATCTTTGGAATTTTCTCATAGGCTACAACAAATCCCTTATCAAGCCTATCCGTGCAGTATTTCTCATCCTTGGTCTTGATCTTGGCCTACTCGAGTACCAATTCCAACTCTTCCCTGTTGTCCTTCATCTACTGCAATTTTGTTGCATCTGTGCATGCACACAACTGTACCTCCTGCGTGACACCAACTTGTAGTTTATACAATGCCTTGGTTGGTATCCGTTTCATTACCAACTGGATTTGGGCCAAATATATCAATGGTGTCTGACCCACAATTTCATCCATGCTCAACATATTGGGGGTAACGTGAAATGTATATCTCGACTTTGCTATCATCTGGATCCTATCCCTCGCTCGATCTAGCCTCAACTCCTGTCTGTGATGTTGTTGGGACTGATTTTATTCCTTTGTTGGCCTTATGTGTTTCTATGATTTCCTTGAGGAGCTTCCTCATGTCTTCCATCTGATCCTGCATCCTATCCCTTTGGAACTCATCTTTGTCAAAATCCTTCCTTGTTTGATCCTGGACCATCTGGGCCACAAGGTTCACGTCGTCCTCCGTGATCATATATTCTAGTGGTGTTTTGTGTGCCTTAACTTTCTTGTGCACACCCCCCTTTTGTATAATTGGCCTCTTGGTTTGGCCTTTCTCCTACTGAGTAGCACTTGATGTGGCTCCATGTGATGTCTCAGTCACTTTTTCCTGTTTGTGTGGCGCCTGGGTGCCTTTCTTGGACACACCCCCTTTATTTTATTGCATTGGGTTCTAACGTGTCCTCGTCTTCTTGGGCGTTGTTTCATCTCCTGCATGTGTCTTTTCCTGTCCTACCTCAGTCTCCTTATTCGCGAGAATCTCTTGATTCAAGTCTGGAATCCTCCAATCCTTGTGCCAATCCCTGATGGCCATTTCTACGTCCACTTCCTTGACGCAGTACCACAATTGTAGCCATTGGTTATCGAGATCCTTTCGTTCTTGGATCCACATTGTATGCCTGGTCACTTTGAAGTTGGCTATGCCCTGATATTGTGCGACCACTTCTGGAGTAATCTACCAAGTGTTGGATAAGATTTCTTGCAAGTCATTCTAATATCCTGTGAACATGCCTTCATTTGCACTTTTTTTCTTGGGTTCTGAAGTGCTCCCCAATGATAGATACCACACTGCATGGCAAGGATTGGATCTCACGGAAAAGTATGAATACTTAGGCCCCCTCCACCCGACCAAGGCGATCAGGACGAGTAGCCACAGATAGTGAAATTCTGTCCCCAGGTCCTACGTGTCCTTGTAGTCCTCCAAGAACAAATTCAACAAGTACGACACCCAGATGAGTGTGGTGCCCTCCACACACTGTGATACAGTTGCGACGACCCCGGCAAGGACTTCCTCCTTGGGACATTTCCTGAGTAACTTGCACACCATGATTTTTGTGGCCATCCTTGTTGTTGCATCACTAATACGCTTAATTATGATTTTGTGTGACCCTCTTTATGTACCATACGTATTCTTCATTTCCTTGGCTAGTGCCTTCTCCTTCATTTTTTCATCGAGGAATTGTACGGGAATCTCCCCCAATGGTGGAAGCCCTGTGATGTATGTAATGAGCTCCACGTCTATCGAGATGAGTTGTTCCAGCCACAGATATCCTTCGTGGGTGACTACCATCAGCTCCTTGACACAGTTTCTTATGTCCCAGCCCCTTCCAAAGTGAGGGATGTCCAACATGCCTTGAATTTTGGTTTTGTCCAGTCCGACTGCCCACTGTTTTGGTTGGTTAATTGGTTCACCAAAGGGTCCTAAAACCACAATATCCAAATAAAATTTCTTGGCAAACTCTGGAAACTTGTCTGATTAAATTAGTTTCTCCACGTGGCCCAACAGGTTTCGCACGGAACACACCCCTTCTAGAATGCACAACAAGACTATGGTTGTGGTGGCCTTCTTACACGATGATCTTTCTACTGGTTGTTTTCCCTTCCACTATGGTTCCTAACTCGATGTTCCAAACTCCATTGTTCTCTCTTCTGCATACTCCTCTACTCAGTCGATGACATCTTCCACTATTCCCTCTTGTCATTGTTCCTGTGTGGTTGTGTGTGATCTTTCTGGCGTGGTTGTTTCTTCCTGGTTTGGGACCGTCCCATTCACCCTTGGGGCTTCTTTGGGGTTTTCTGAGCACGAAGGATTTACTTTATCCTGGGTCTACTGACTCTATCCTACTTCTGGCATATCGATGTCCATGCCCACTGGTGTTGTCTATTGGGTTTCCTCCCCCACTTGTGTGGGGCTTGCTGGTGTCATATCGAGTGACGTGATTTCATCCACGTTGACAATTTCTTGACGCTGAGGTGGTTGCAAATCACCTCCCTGTGACTGTTGAGGTGCTCTGATGTTGCTTTGAGGTCGTCTGTAGGTCTGGCTCGACGCTCCTATCTTGGGTGGTGCCATGGTGGTAAAGGTATTCTTCGTTGAGCTTAGTTGGCTTTGTAACTTCTGCAAACTCACTCTTTGCTTCGTATACTCTATTACTCTGTTCTTTTCTCAATTTCATAATAACCCTTATGATATTGAGTTTCTTCCCTTATATAGGAATTGAGTGAAACTTCTTGGAGACGTTACCCAACTTGAGTTTTGAATGAACTGGAGCTTCTCACATACTTTCCATTGAATTCCCTTTCTATCTCCATTTGGCACGATTAATGCGGTGTCCTGTCAATCGTTCATGTCATTCAATTTCGATAGCCACCATCCATTGGCACTTATTTGTCGTACTCACCATTTCTGATGTTTCTGTGATTTAGTGATCGTTGGTCCTTTCTCTGTTGTGCTACATTTCCAATTGCGCGTTCTCATTCTCTTTTCGGTGAAATATGCATATGTTTCTATATTTTGGTGTCCGACATGGTAACCCCTTTTGTTTGTACGGTGCAATAACCCCTATTTTTTTTTTTTAACTAGGAGGTCGATTGTCCCTATACAACTTCAATTGAATCCCATTGATCATCCCTTTGAGTTATGTTCCTCCTAAATCCTTCAAATGTACAACTCCCCCATATGTGACAGTCTTTACTTCATATGGTCCTAACCAATGCATTCTGAGTTTTCTTGGGTGTTGAAGAGATTTACTTCCGTACACCAAGACTAAGTCTCCTTCCTTGAAATTTTTCCTCTTGATATGTCTGTCATGCCAATATTTTTTCCTTGATTTCTATAATTATTGGTGAAACCCTCTTAGAATCCTATCTTCCTCCATGATCATTAGCTGACTTAGCCTTTCATGTACTATGCCTCGCTCTGTCATGTTTGTAATTGCTCCTACACGTAGACTAGGTGCCAACAATTCTAATGGCACTACTACTTCTTGCCCATACAACAGTCTGAACAATGTCTTCCCAGTCAAGTTTTTGCATGTGGTCATGTATGCCCATAGTACTGTTGGTATCTTCATGTCCCAATCGTCCCTATTAACATTGCATATCTTTGTCAGTGCATTCTCAAGGATTTTGTTAAAGGCTTCCATTGTTACATTTTCTTGAGGATGATATGGTGTACTCTTTTGATGATAAAATTCAAACTCTTGAGTCATATCCCTAATAGTGTTGTTAATGAAGTGAGTGCCTTAGTCACTCATCAAAATTATTGGGCAGACAAATTTCATGCTCACTTTCTCAAACAAGAAGTGCGTTGTTGTCTCTACACTGCAATCTTTTACTTGTGCTACTTCTTCCCATCGTGTTAAGTATTCTGTCGCAGTGATAATGTACCTCGCTCCTGACCTTTTTGTTGGTGGGTTAATTGGTCCCACAAAATATATTTCCCATTTGTTGAATACCTACATGGTTACTTGTGGTCTCAAGGGAATCTTATCCCTTCTATTCGATTTACCAACCCTCTGACATACATCACATTTCTGGTAGTAGTCCTTTGAGCCTTTGTGAACAGTCGACCACCATAGTCTTGCGCGCAATACCTTATACATAGTAACTTTGTCTACATAATGTACTCCTTCTATTCCTAATCCAGGTGGATATCGGTGGCCACCCACCTTTTCCAGCTGGCTCAAAACAACTTTCTAACAATTTTGATAATTTACTATTTTTAACAGTTTTTCAGGTCCTGAACTTTTAGAGTCGTTTTGAGGTCGTACACGACGTTTTTGGGGGTATGTTGCGACCGTGAAAATGTTGTAGTCTTCAGATAGATATTTCCAATGGGATATCATATGCCTAAAATGGAGATCGTATGAAAAAGTTACGACCCCGGGAAGTTGATGTACTGACTTACCCAAACGAGGCCCACATGACTTTTGGCACTTCATCTCCTAGGGTTAGGTTTTTGGATGTCTAGGGTTTTTTGGCATTCTTGTTTATTGTAAAAATGCCTTCAGAACCTCATTTTAATCATCTTCTTGTGAATGAGCATAGTCGTCACATCTCTTCTCAGAGATAAGCCGCCACCATTCCAGGAAGCTTGTTTTTGTTGCATTTTACAGTTTCCAACTTATTTCATTATTGAATAGAAAACCAGTTTTACTGTATCTCTGTTATTTTGTGTTAAGCACCTGTTAATAATATGTATTCATTTAGTTCTACTCATAAAATCCATATCAGTGGTATTAGAGAGGTCTTCTCCTTGTCGTCTTAATGCATGTCCCCAACGAGGTCGGAATACAAAGACTTGGGTCTCGATCTTGTTTCTCTTGAGGACAAAAAATCTCGCATGCCCAAGCGACCTCTCATGGCAGGAGAAAAGAAAGATGACAGGATAGGAGATCCTTTCAAACTGTTTATTGAGGAATCCCTCACTCAACAAAGGAACGATATGATGGATAGTTTCACGCAAATCCTTCGGCAACTACCAACAGGCGACACATCTTCTTCGAACGGAGGTGTCGTGCCCTTCAAGGTACAAATAAACTTTGATATTCCTATATTTGAAGGTCAGATAGATGCAGATGTTGTAGACAAGTGGTTGAATATACTAGAAGGGTATTTTTCTATCCATAACTTTTCGAATAGAGAAAAGATTACTTTTTCACTCCTCAAAGGCGTTTCCCATGTCAAAGATTGGTGTGAAACGTTCTGTGAGCAAAAGGAAATAGAGGAACCCTCATTATTTTCAGTCATGGCCACCTAGGAATCCTTCAGGGATGCTATTAAGGAACAATACTACCCTGTCTGAAGTTATGACGACCTGTATACCAAATGGACCACACTGTGGCAAGAAAGAGACCAAGCAGTGCCAGATTTCACAAATATCTTCCATACCTTGCACATCAAGTTGGGTATCAAAGATTCAGAGCGAAGTCTGGTGATCACATATCGCAGTGCTCTGCATAGATACATCCAGAACGAAATGGAATTTCTAGACATCTCATCCTTGGGTACGGCCTACAGATATGCCGTCAAAATTGAGCAAGAGATAAAACAAAAGACACGACTATTTGGGCCTAGGAACCCCTCACAAAAAAAGCCAGGAAAGGGTGTCCCCAACCCATAGAACAAAGGACAAATAAAATATGGACAGTATCAAGACAACTAGTCCAAGCTGCAAGCAAAGAAGGACACCATAAATACAAAGAAAGAGACTGGGAAGTGGTGCGACTTCCATAATATCCCTTGGCATAACACTATTGACTACCACTCAAAGCAGTCGCTGGTGGCTGAAGTGAAAGACTCTAAATCAGATGTGGATTCTGACTCTGAGCCAGAACTAGAAAGGGGAAGATGGATCATTGATGTGGAACCTAGTGCCACCGTTGCTACCACCAAGCTCTAGCCTGGTGAACCAGACGAGCAAGAAGAAGAAGAGTACCTCTTCCATTCATAGATGTGAGTAAAAGGCACCCCGCTACACTTCATCGTTGATAGCGGTAGCTAGAAGAACCTCATCTCATCAGAGGTCATCAAGCAGCTGGCCCTGCCAACAACACCGCACCCACAACCCTACACCATTGGATGGCTCCACCAAGGAAGCGATCTCCACGTCAGCTAAAAGTGTCGATTGTCGTACGAAATCAAGCCCTTCAAAGATGAGGTATTGTGTGACGTTGCTCCTCTCTAAGTTTGTGATGTTATTTTGGGCCAACCTTATTTATGGAAACGTCATGTTGTATATGAGTCTAGACCTTGCAGTGTTATTATTAATTTGAACAAGAAATTGTATAGGATACCCAAGGCAGTCCCACCTAGTGCTATTTCCTTGATCTCTCCTAAGCAATGCAGGAAGGTCATCTCTTGGACATGGAAGTTTGTATTCTTCATGATTTGCTCTTAGAATAAGAGAAATATCATAGCCACATCTAGGGTCTCTGCGGCCGACCTCTTCACATAGTAGAAGAAAGTAGATAAGGTCATGGAAGAATACTCGAATATCTTCTCCTCACCTACACGGGTACCTCTACACTACCAGGTCAAGCACCCCATCGATCTGACCCCTGGTGCACCACTTTCCAATGGGCCAGTCTATCATCTCTCTTTGTTAGAGAATGAGGAGATCAAGAGATAGATCCAAGAACTGATCCATAAGGGGCACATCCATCGCATCTCATCACCTTGCGGGAGCCCAATTATGTTGGTACAGAAGAAATATGGAACCTGACAACTCTGTATTGATTACCGAGCTTTGAATAAAATCATAGTCAGAAATCGGTACCCGATTTCCTGAATTGATGACCTCCTTGATCAACTTACGGGGGGCAAATACTTCAGTAAGATTGATCTGAAGTCTGGCTACCACCAGGACCTGATAAAACAGACGGAAGTATGGAAGACCGCCTTCAAGTCAAAGGAAGGCCTTTTTGAATGGTTGGTCATGCCCTTTGGTCTAACAAAAGCTCCAACCACTTTCATGAGGATGATGGACGATATCTTGTGACCATTCACAAATACTTTTGTAGTGGTGTATTTGGATGACATTCTAATTTACAGCAAGACTTGGGCCGAACACTTGCAACATATTCAACAGGTTCTGCACACCCAGTGACAACACAAGATACATGCCAACTTGGAAAAATGATCCTTCAGCATGACAAGGTCCATTACATGGGCTACATCATTGATCAACATGACGTACATGTGGATCCAACCAAGATCCAAGTCATCCGTGACTGGCCAACCCCAACCACACTCACTGAGCTTCAGAGCTTCTTGGGCCTTGCTAATTCCTACCACAGGTTCATGCTGGGATTCTCTCATATTGCATGGGCCCTCAGCCAAATAAACATGGGTGGTGGTAAGGCGAAATTTGCATGGGGCCGGTCCCAACAACAAGCGTTCGATGATTTGAATCAGTTCTTGTGCTCAACCCCCTTACTTTCACTACTAGAACTACAACATCCCTTTGAGATCGAAACAGATGCTTCATACTATGCTATGGGCGTCATTCTCACTCAACGCAGCCACCCCGTGGCCTATCATAGTGAGACACTGTCAGATATTATTTGTAAGTACCCTACTTACGATAAAGAAATGTAATCAATTGTGCAAGACTGTCGCCAGTGGAGAAATTACATTCTTGGGAAGGAGACAGTCATCCACACTGATCATAAGCCACTACAATTCATGCAGACATAGGGAAAATTACAGAATGTTCGCCATCAAAAGTGGTCCACATACTTTCAGCAATTCCACCTCAACATCAAGTATAAAATATGAAGCACCAATCACGTCATTGATTGCCTCAGCATACCACTAGTCGCGACACTCACCACAGTGCTAGACTCTTGTGGCCATGAGACCTCTGGATGGCCCCAACTCTATGAGACAGACCCTGACTTCACCACCACCTACCAAATGTTGGGTGAAAATGCAGTTGTCAATAATTTCCATCTTTAGGATGGGTTGTTGTGTCATCTGGGCCATATCTGTGTTCCATCAAGCGAGCGAGCGAAGCTGATCTAGGAATCCCACTAGAGTCGGGTGGCAGGACACTTCGGTGTCGAAAAGACAGTGGCGATGCTACATAAACATTTCTACTAGTCGAAACTTCGATAGGAGGTCAACAAGTATATCAGGTCCTACATTGCCTACGCTATTGCCAAACCGACCACTAAGAAATAGGGCCTTTACACCCCTCTTCCTACTCCTGACAGGCCATGGGAATCCATCTCAATGGACTACATGCCGGGCCTCCCATCCACCAAGCAGGGAAATGACTGTGTTTTTGTGGTTGTTGATCATTTTTCTAAGATGGCAATTCTGGTTGCCTGCAAGAAGAGCATCACAGTAGAAGCCACTGCCAAGCTCTTCTTTGAACGAGTCTGGGTACATTTTGGAATCCCACAAACCATTGTCTTATATCAGGATAGTTGATTTCTCATCACATTATGGTCGAGCCTCTAGTCATTGTTGGAAACCAAGCTCACCAAATCCACGGCCTTCCACCCCCAGACAGATGGCCAAATCGAGGTTGTAAATCGAATGATTGTGCATATCCTTCACATGTATAATTCAAAGCACCCCCGCACATGGGATGAGATCCTTCCCTATGTCTAGCATAGCTACAACCATGCCCTGCATAGCTCAACCAGCCACAGCCCCTTTCAGGTGGGGTTAGGATTCCAACCATTGGGTCCCATAGAGGTTTCACTTCCCCTTGCTATCACCTCAACCGAATCATCTCCTGCTCCAACTGAAGATGAAAAAGCCACCTGGTTCATTGAGAAGATCCAACACATCCGCCAACAGTTTCAAGATATCCTACAGAAGTCCAATGAAAAATACAAACAACGCCATGATCAACATCAAGTGCCACATAAGTTTCAGGTGGGCGACAAAGTTTGGTTGCACTTGCAGAAAGACCGCCTTACAGGACCCCATCGGAAGCTTCGCCCACTCCGTTATGGGTTGTACACTATAACCAAGGCCATGGGGGATAATTATTTTGAGATAAACATTCCTCCTTTCCTTTTCTTTCACCCAGTGTTCAACGTGGACCTCCTTCGACCTTATTTCCCACCATTATTGGACACCTAAGACATAGCAGAACATATGACACCAACAGAGATCAACGCCAACTTCATACAATAGGCATCCAGTGATCATATTGTGGACACATAGATCAAGGGAACTCAACAACAAAGGATCCAGCTTTATCGAGTCGTCAAAGCAGGGCAACTCCTGCACCAAGGCAAGTGGCTCACCCGGGGCCAAATCCAGCAGAAATTTCCTCATCTGATGGGGGAACTCAATGCAATGGAGACCATTGCTTCCTAAGCAGGGAGGATTGATCCAGACGGATATCAGTGGCCACCCACCTTTTCCAGCTGGCTCAAAACAACTTTCTAGCAATTTTTATAATTTACTATTTTTAGTAATTTTTCAGGTCCTGAACTTCCAGAACCGTTTTGAGGCCCTAAATGACATTTTTTGGGGTATGTTGCGGTCGCAAAATTTAATCATTAAATTTTGTGCAATTTTTCTATTCCTCGGATATATATTTCCAATGGGCTATCATACGCCTAAAATGGAGATCGTATGCAAAAGTTACGACCCCAGGAAGTTGATGTACTGACTTACCCAAACGGGGCCCACATGACTTTTGGCGCTTCATCTCCTAGGGTTAGGTTTTTGGATGTCTAGGGGTTTTTGGCATTCATGTTTATTGTAAAAAGGCCTTCAGAGCCTCATTGTAATCATATTCTTTTGAATGGGCACAACCATCACATCTCCTCTCAGAGATAAGTCGCCACCATTCCAACAAGCTTGTTTCCATTGCATTTTACAGTTTCCATCTTATTTCTTTATTGAATAGAAAACCAATTTTACTGTATCTCTGTTATTTTTTGTTAAAAACCTGTTAATAATCTGTATTCATTTCATCCTTCTCATAAAATCTGGATCAATTCCCTCATGGGATTCTGCTGAAATCCTAGGTCTTTCATGTTCTAGCACACATCTTCTCAAGATGCTATCTGCACCCATTTTTTATAAGTTTCCTACAATCAATTGGTAGTCTACAGACCTGACTACCAGATTTTTATTCTGCGTAGTGTTTAATTCCTATGGCACAGTCCTTGTACTCCAATACTAGATGATGTCTGCAAAGTACTCATCGGCTATATGGACTGAAAATAGTTGCGCGTCGGGAAAATTGTCCTCTAGATTTGTAGGTTCCTCCCCATTAGTGATCCTTGACAGGTGATCATGTCCTACATTCAACTTCCCTGGTTTGACTATTAATTCAAAGTCAAATTCCCGGAACAACAATAACCATCTACAAATTCTCCCCCGCAACACTGGCTTGTTGACGAGGTATTTGAGTGTTGAATGGTCTGTGAAAATATTTAAATGTTTTCCCAACAAATAGTGCCTTAACTTATGAAGCGCATAGGCCATAACTAAGCCTTCTCTTTCTGTGGTATTGCAATTTTTCTCTGATTCTGATAGTTTTCTGCTAGGGAATGTTATAGGATGATCCAATTCTCCTGCTCTTGGCTGCGCCAGAATAGCTCCAAGTTTTATGGTTTATGCATCTACATGGACATGGAATGTATTTTCCCAATCGAGAAATACCAGTATTGGTGCAGTTACCATCTTCTCTTTCAGGGTGTCCAATCCATGTTGACAATCCTCATTCCACTGAAACTTGTTGTCTTTTCTTAGCAATTTCTCCATTGGCACAGTGTTCTATGGATACCCCTTTATAAATTTTCTATAGTATCCTGTGTGTCCCAATGTCTCTCTCAACTGACAGACTGATTTTGGTGGTGGTAGGTTAACAATTACTGCAATCTTGGCAGGATCTACTAGCAAGCCTTGCTTTCACACTATATGGCACAATAGATCCCAAAAGGTGTTTTGAATATACACTTCTTGATATTTAACGATATGTGACACTGCCAGCATCTTTCTAACATCAACCTCAACACCCCTACATGGTATTTAAATAGACTATAGACTATCCAATCGTCCAGATATACCTCTAGAAACTGGTGGATGAATTCTTTGAATGCAACTATGACTACTCTAGAAAATATTGCTGGTGCATTCTTCAGTCCAAATGACATGAATGTATACTGGTAGGATCCCCATTCCATGGAAAAAGTGGTCTTGTATCTGTATTCTGGTGCTACCTTGATTTGATGGTATCCTGAGAATCTGTCAATGAATGAATAAGCTTCTTGTCCTCCTACATTCTCCAATAGATCATCTGTGAAAGGAGTAGGGAATGGGTCATGTAGGCACGCATCATTCAACTTCCTCAGATCGACACATATCCTTATTCCCCCTTGTTTATTCTTTTGAACAACCATCAGGCTTACCCATTCAGATTCCTCTATACTTTCTATGATTCCAACCTCCAACATCCTATCGATCTCAACTTTGAATTTTTTCTTATATATGGGGTTTAGTCTGTATGGTCATTGTCTAATCGGTCTTGCCTTACGTCTGAGTGGTATCTTCATTTCGCCTAGATCTCCTGCTATGCCTTTAATTTCTGTGAACATTGTTGGGAACAGTTCGTTATACTCACGTAGTAACTCTGTTATGATTTCCATTGTTTTCTCATCCCAATAGTCTCCAATGCTGGCCATTTTGGGATTCTCAATTGTCTCGATGTTGACTTTATTTACCTTGATCGGTGCATCAATTACTTACGATTCCAGACATGGACCTTCCACTTCTCTCTCGCTTTCAACTTCCTCAATCTGAATATTGCATGGTTCATATTCATATGTTGCTTCTTCCTGCATGTGGTAGCATGACAATAGTTCTTTTATTGTCTGTCTATTTTGTTGTTGTTCTTCTGTCATGTGTTCAAATTTTGATTCTTTAATGAATATCACTCCTCTCATTTGTTTAAGTGATGTGTCTATGTTTGGGTTATCATTCTCAAATGAGAAAGTGTCTGTAAATTTCTGTTGTAATACTATCCAAATCGTAGTTCCTCTGTGCAATTCCGCGTCTGTATACCAATTTGCTGGGACGCCTTCTAATGTGTAAGCAAAATGATGGGGCCAGTCCTCTAGTGGTGTCATTTTCCATAACGCTCTACACTTCTCCAAGTGCTCTGCTGGTGCCCCCTGTCCGCCATATTTCTGCAGCTGGTTGCTTCCCTGTTCTACGCCAAACCTAATGCGCAGTAACTGCTTACATTGGTACCAATATTTAACTGTTTCTTTGTGCACACCCCACCATCTTGCAAGTGTTTCCTTGAGTGCTATGTCCAGGTCTAAGAGCCTTTTATTTTCTAACACTTCATCTTTGTATCATGTTAAGAATGCTTCTAATTCATTCACCCCATGGAAGCTGGGAGGTTCCCTTATCTCCATACCTACCCATCTTACTGTGTGGTCTATTCTTGCGCATATTCTTGTAGAGATTTCGTGTAACCTCTGTTTCCAATTTTCTAAGTCCGTATCTGAGTCTAATACACATGAGGTGATGGTTCACCAACTGATTACCCCATATGAAATTGGTTTCACATAATCTTCCTCTCGTGGGGTTGTTCTATACAACTGATTAATTTCCTCGAGGTCTAAGCAAGTAGGTTCTACGAACCTTTCCCCTTCTGATGGGTCTAATGGCACTATGACTCTATATTCTCCTGGCTCAAAGGTCATCTTCCTCATCTCTAAGTTGATTATGACCTGGTTATCAAATTCCCAATCCAAGCCAAGAAATTTTAGATAAGGTTTTGTGTCGTCCACTATCTCTATTACTTCGAAGTTGGCTTTAGTCCGTACTCCATCCAAATCTATTTTCACTCCTTTTAATCTTCCAATTGGTAGAACTCTGTGTTTATTTGCTAGTTTCAGCTGAACAGGTGAATATCCTAATGTGGGTTCTCCCATACATTTCCATGTATTTTAAGGAAGTACATTTACCTCGGATCCTAAATCCAATATAATATCTCTCATGTTGAAGTCTCTAATGTTGGCCTTTAGTTTGAATTCCCTATTTGTTCTCCTTCTTGTATGCAGATAATAAACTGTTTTTTGTTCTAATTTTCCTTCTCCCTCTATGCTACACCTTTCTATCATATTTTGTAATACTTCAACAGAGGATGGATCATTTACTAATCTAACACAAGATTTCAAAAAACCCTTAATGGTACTTACTTGTCCCAGTGGTTGTGTTTCTTCGGTGTGATCCAACGATGGATGTATCTCGTAAACTGGTAATTCCTTATTATACTGTGCAGTTGATGTCAATGCAATGTTTCACTTCATGAATTCTTGTCTAGCTTGATTGAATCTCTCCTTTTCATTCTATGCATCAAACTACTTTCTTGGTTCGACATTCTTCTTCACCCATTGGTGTTGTGCTAGCTCTTGTGTTACTGTGTCGTTTCTTGTTTTAGATCCTCCCCGTGTAAATATGTTGATGTTTCTCCCTTCATCCCTCGCTTATGTTGAAATCCACTGAACATTCTGTTTTTTTCGATTCCTCTTTTCTTGGATCTTTCCTAATAGTGTCGAACATTCTTATGTATCATGATTTGATGGGCGACAATACATACAGGTCACTACTAGAAGTGGACATTCCCTTGCATATTGTCTTGGTTGTTGACAATTGTGGCATACCAGTGGTTCTCTACCTCTTCCAAATCCTCCTATTGATATTCCTCCACCTCTGTAGCTATCTCAATCCCCTCGCGGTGCATTATATTGAGGCGCCTGATTATACTGTGCGGTATTATAGTGTGGTTGTGCGGTATTATACCGTGGTTGTACAATGTTATATTGTTGTTACGCAGTGTTGTATGGGGTTGTTACTTGGTTAAAATGTGGTGTGTCTTTCCCGATCATCATTTATTCCTGCACCCTATATGCATCTGATGTTGTTTCCCTCATAAGGTCCATGGTTCTGCAATATTTGTCATCATGGCCTACTGACTTGAAAAAGTTGCAATACGATCTCTTTGGTAATGTCCAGTACTTCTGCATCATTGGGAAGTGATATGGATCATGACCATGTTTCTTACATATCTCACACCATAGTCCTCCTGTTGGCAATGGATTTGGAATTCCTACTTCCATGTACTGTGTGAATGTTGGAAATTTGTTCTTCTGGTGTCCTTTTGTCCTACATGTGGTAAACCAAACAACTTCTCTTTTTTCCTTACCTTTTTTTTGGTTTAGTTGGAACGTTAAGTTATTCATATCCTCCTTTAACTCTTCTATGGTTGGATATGTCTTCTGATATTGGTTCTCTTTCAGTTGTAGGGATATCTATGGAGCCTCTTCCTCTGTCTGAAACTTTTGTTGTCACAGTGGATATTTCAAGTGTGGTAGTAGTGAATTGATGAACATATGTGTATGTTGCATATCTGTCATGATGTATTTTATCTTTCCCATCAATTGTTTGAATCTATCGTCAATCTCCCATACAAATTCTCCTGTTTTCTATCTGATCTCGATCATCTCGTTCATGTATTGATCCTCTGAACTAGGCTTATGGAACTAATTTATCAACAACTTCTTGATATCTCCAATCGATCTGGTTGTCCTTGGCGAATTGTTTTTAGCTAAAATCATGTACGAATCTAGTGCAAGATCTCTTATCATGATAGCTAACTGTGCAATTTTAGTGTCCCCATTTGTGATCTGTTTCACTTCCCATATCTTTTCACAGATAAACAGGTGCTTCTCCAGGTCCTTCGATTCTTCCCCTTTGAATTCTAGTAACCTGATGGTGGGATCATGTCCTTCCATCCTGAATGTCGAACTACTACCTCCACGCAATGTAGACACTTGACTACTTCTTCCTGAACTGGCACCCCCAGTTGTTGTTCCTTGTGTAGATGTACTTCCAATTTTATTTTTTCTCCTGAAATTTAGTTGTATAAATGGTGGTGTTCTTCTTGGTGTATTAGTCGCACATGGGTTTATGGGTTCCACACTGACATTGATATGGATAGGAGTGTTTCCTTCTATTTCCACTCTTGGACCTCTTGTCTTCCTCTCATATTTCGCGCGTAGGATTTCCTCAATCTGCTCCACATCCCCAAGATCCTCTACCTCCTCTTCATCACTTTCCAAGCCTTCCCTCGTGGCTATGACTCTCTTCTTGGTGTTCACCTTATATTGGTAGGGTACTCCACTACGCTTATTTCCATTTGTTTCCATGATCTTCTTGATCTAGTATTCATCCATCATAATTGGGTCCAAGGCCTCCTCCTTCTTTCCTTTATCCCCTTGTCCTTCAATTTCTCCCACTCCTGTCACTGCTTCCCCCCTTCCACCATGCATGCATGGAAGTTTAGTTGTCTGAATCCATTGTCATTACACCTTTTTTATATAGTAATATATTAATGGAAGTATATAACGATCTAATGTACCTACATCGAGGTCCCTTCAAGAACTCTTGTTCAGCTATGTTGTACGACTTCGTTGTATCTATTGCAAATTCTGTGATAAATCCTGCAACAATGTTGTCTAACCAGAAATCTACTGCACGTGTAAACTTATTATCAACTTGTTATAAATGTGCAATCTCTTCAAGATTCCACTCAATCTATTTGATCTGATTTGTAGGATGGTTTTATTTCAATATTTTTATCCACTTCTGCAATACATGCAGGAAATCATAGAAAAATAATTCATGCAAGTCATTGAATACGTACTTATACAGATATTTGCACGGTGTTAACTTAGGATTTATGTTTTCTTTCTGCGCAAAATATAGTTCCATTGTCTTCAACCAATTCTCTATCTCTGCCTTCATTGGATTCCATGGTCTCAACATTCCCTTCTAGATTCTCATTATCTCAATGAATTGTTTTCTGATTCAACATTCTTTTGACACATATTCCCCAAATCTCACATACTCAGTCCCATTTTCTTCCACACAACCGACAACATAACCATTTTTTGGCTTTCCTACTCTTCTATTAGTCTTGAGGGTTCTTTATGGGGTATTATGATTCTATTTTACTATCAGAGATTGACCCTGGTTCATATTTGATAAGCTTCCCAACAAAATCCCTTTAAAACTATTGGCCCCTCTGGTAACCCAGAAGGCAACGCAACACACATAGTGTACTGCATAGTATCACCTGAGATAAATCTATGGGTGGATACAATACTCATGTGTGTGCAACCTGAGAATGAGTAGAGATATGTGGTTTTGCTCTGTAATCTTGATTCGTCCAGTTTAACATCTACTTATAACATTCTTTATATTCATGCATGTGGAATACCAGGACTAACTAGTTAATTCATTCATCTAACATTTGTCAATTAATCAAACACAAATACGCATGCATTCATTCACATAACACAATGTTACAGTGGTTCACCCCCTCCTGGGCTACGCCCACAAAGATCTAGATCTCAAGCTTTTATTATAGTTCAAAAATATATCATGCCGCACGTGGTTACAATCTTAGGTCTTATCCTCTTCCACAGGCTCTTTGATCCCTACACAGTGTTGACTTGGTGGTCAACACCTCCTTCGGGACTCGTGACATGGTCTAACAGCCTCCCATGGATCTGTTAACCTTAGCGATGTTGAGTTTACCAATCACCCATGGGTTTTGGTCTAACGACAGCCGTACTACCATAAAAATTAGTATTAGGGTAGGTTCCTTCAACACAGTCTAAAAACTCTAAAGGTAGATCCTGAAGATGGATCAACAAGAGAGAATGTCTAACAACAAAGAACCATTTTTCAATGGAGGAGGCTATTCTCTGTGGAAAATAAGAATGAAAAACTTCTTGTTGGCTCTTGGTTTTGATATCTGGCAATCTGTTGTAGATGGTTACAAAGCACCAAGTACTCCACCCAAAGATGTTGCAGGAAAGAAAATATGTAATGAAAACTCAAGAGAAGTTAATGGAATTCTAGGAGGGTTGACTAATTCTATATGTGTGAAGGTTATGCGTTGAAAATCAGCCAAAGAATTAGCCAACCCTCCTAGAATTCCATAACCTTCACACATATAGAATTAGTCAACCCTCCTAGAATTCCATTAACTAGAAATATGGGACAAGTTGGAAGCTATATATGAAGGAGATGACAAAGTCAAGGAATACAAACTACAGACCTATAGAACTCATCTTGAAAATCTGAAAATGCAAGAAGAAGAAAATATTCTTGAGTACTTTCATAGGGTGGATGAAGTGGTTAACTCAATTAGAGTGGCGGGAGAAGAAATTACAGTTAAACCCATTGTGAAAAAATTACTAAGGTCATTACCTATGAGATATTATGCAAAGATTTCTTCAATTGAAGATAGATCCGATCTAGACACACTCACAGTTGATCATCTCCATGGAATTTTTACAGCATATGAAATGAGAACAGGGAATGATAAATCAACAAAAGATGAAACAATTTTCAAAGCATATAAGACAAAGATAAATCATAAGCAAAAACTTCAATCCTGCCATCATGAAGAATATGATGTGGAAGAAGCCAATTTCATTAGAAAACTTCAGAAAGGATCAAGAAAGTACAAAGGAAAGCTTCTTTTCAAATGTTTTAACTGTGGAAAAGTTGGTCATTTTGCATCCAAGTGTCCCTATCCCAAGGAGGACCCTGAAGATGAAGAAAACAAAACCAAACAATACAAGAATAAGGAAAAACCCAACTACAAGAAAAAAAATTACAAAGGGAAAAATAATTTTTACTCAAAAGAAGAAAACAACAGCTTGTTAGAGTCTAGTGACAACGATGAATCTGATGATGATGAAGTCCTTTTCTTAGGTATTGAAGAATCTAATGAGATAGAAAAAATTAAACATGAGAAGGAGTTAGAAGATGAAGCAAAATTTAATATGGAGGAAGAACTTCTCAGTGCCTTCGATGAATTAAGAAAATACAAAACCAGATATAGACAACTGAAAAGTTTTGTAGTTGAACAAAAGGAACAAACATGAACAAGAAGAAAAGGAGATGGAAAAACTCATTAGAAACCTAAAAAAAAAAATCTTAGAAGCAAATAATATCTAAGAAAGTCTTGAAAAGTCTCTTAAAGAAAAAAATAACTTGTGAAAGAATGGAGGGAGAAATAGTTCACCTAAAAAAGGAACTGGATGCAAAAATCATTCAAACAAAATATGAAAATAGCTCTAAAATATTAGATAAGATTATTACCAACGCAAAGGGATTCAGGTAATAAAAATGGAATAGGTTACTCTTAAAAGGAAATCCAAGTTAACTCAAAATCTTATGCAGATGCACTCCTCAATACATTCAAGAAGAAAAATGAAGAGAAGATAAGTAATGATGAGAACTCCAGAGGATTACTTCCACCCATTAGGAAGGAATACAAGACAATACCAAAGAAGTTTTATCAAAACAGGTATCCTCGCATTTTCCTTGGTTATTTCTTTGCATGCTCTAATTTCAGACACAAAGCTATAAATTGTAGAGCATATAGAAAGAAAAATATGAAGGTTAAGAACTATATTATTAAGGATAACCAAGCAGTAAATTGAGTTAAAAACATAAACTATAACTCCTTTGCACCTCTACAATAAGGGGACCTAAAATGGTTCAGATTTCATAACCATGGGCATAAGGCTATTGATTGCAGATTAATGGAAGTCTCAAAACAACCAAAGTTCATTAGAGAGCAAAAGAAACTTTGGAGGAAAAAAACATCAAAAAAGGAATGTCTTATTGCCCTAAAAGCTCAAGATAAAAAGGATCTCTGGTATGTTGACAGTGGGTGCTCAAAACATATGACATGTAACAAGGACAAGTTTTTAGACTTAAAGAAACAAAAGGGTAAAGTTACATTTGGTGATAATGCTTCAAGTAACATACTTGGTAAAGGCACTGTGAACTTGGGAAAAGACAAAGCTAGAAATGTGCTACTTGTTGAAAAATTGAAGCCTAGTTTATTCAGTGTCAGCCAAACCTATGATCAGGGGCACTTCTGCATCTTTGATTCCCAAAAATGTGATATTAGGAGAGAAGACACAGGAAAAATAGTTGGTACTACTCCTAGAACTCCTGAAAATGTATATATACTAGATGCAAAATTGAATGAGGAGTGTCATATAAATTCAATAGATGAAAGTTGGCTATGGCATAGAAGGTTGGGGCATATTAACTTTGACAATCTAGTGAAAGTCAACAACCTTGGTGCAGTAAGAAACTTGCCAAAGATCATAAAACCCTCAAATGCTATGTGTAGACACTGTCAACTAGGGAAGCAAACTAGAATAAGGTTCAAGGAAAAAGAATACACAACCTCAAAACCTTTAGATCTTGTTCACACTGACCTATGTGGACCTACAAGGACCAAGAGTTTGCAAGGAGAGTCTTACTTTATGTTTTTCATTGATGATTTTACCAGAATGGGTTGGATATGTTTTCTCAAAGAAAAATCAGAAGCACATAACAAATTCAAAGCCTTTAAAACCCTTGTTGAAAATGAAAAGGAGACAAAAATCAAATGCCTTAGATCAGACAATGGTGGCGAGTTCACCTCAAAAGAGTTTGATATCATCTGTGAAACCCATGGAATAAAAAGACAATTCTTTGCTGCCAGAACACCTAAGCAAAACAAGATTGCTGAGAGAAAGAATAGAACAATTCAGGAGGCTGCAAGGACTATGTTCAATGAAGCAAAATTGTTAGATGGATACTGGAGGGAAGCTGTAAGAAAAAAAGTATACATATTGAACAGAGTTTAGCTCAAGGTTAATAGTGATAAGACCCATTATGAACTATGGTTTGGAAGATATCCATCAGTGTAATACTTCAAGGTCTTTGGAAGTAAATGCTACATCAAAAGACTAGATGAGATTCTTGGAAAATTTGATGCCAGATCTGATGAAGGTATTTTTCTTGGATATGATTCAAACAAGAAATCATATAGATGCTACAATCTTAGATCACATAATATTGTTGAGAGTGTAGATGTCAAGGTGGATGACCTAAAAACATTAAGAATAAAAAATCAAGAGACTATACTTGAAAGTCAAGATGAAGATGATGATGAGACAATTGGCACACAAGAAGAAGAAGTAGAAGAGAATAAATAAAGGGAATATGATGATATGAATACGACTGAAGACGAAGAATATATTCAATAAGAGATAAGAGAGAAATTTCCAAGAAGAGACACAAAGACACCCTCAAGAATGACTCAAAAGAATCATCCCAGAGAACTGATTATTAGAGATATGAATGATGGAGTACACACAAGAAGACAACTACTGTATCAAACAGAAATATCATTGTTGTCACATATTGATCCCAACTCAATCAAATATGCATGTAAAGATGAGAATTGGGTTAAATCTATGAATGAAGAATTGGACCAAATTGAAAAAATCAAACTTGGGAACTAGTTCCAAGACCAAAAAAAAAATGTCATTGGAACTAAATGGGTGTATAAAAAAAAAATGAATGAGAATGGGCAAGTAATCAGAAACAAAGCCAGATTGGTCTGTAAAGGGTATGCTCAGGTTGAAGGATTAGACTATGAAGAAACCTTTGCACCCGTGGCCAGACTGGAGGCAATTAGGATGCTCCTAGCTTTCTCTAGCTACAAAAAACTTAAAGTGTACCAAATGGATGTCAAGTCAGTATTTCTCAACGAAAACTTAGAAGAGGAAGTCTATATTGAGCAACCAGAAGGATTAAAATTAACTAACAAATGAGACTATGTTTGTAAATTAAAGAAAGAACTCTATGGACTAAAACAAGCACCCACAACATGGTATGAAAGGCTAGATTCTTACTTACAAAAGCAAGGCCTCAAATGGGGATTTGCAGAAATCAATCTTTACTGTAAAATTGATGGTAATAACATGATTATTGTAGAAGTATATGTTGATGATATTATATTTGGTAGTGATGATGAAAAAATGAGTAAGAACTTTGCTAGAATGATGCAACAAGAATTTGAAATGTATTTGCTTGGCAAACTGAATTTCTTTCTTGGATTACAAATAATACAGTCCAAAAGAGGATTCTTTATCCATCAGTCTAAGTATGTTAAAGATATGCTTAAGAGATTCCAGTTAGAGGATTGCAAACCTGTTAGTACACCTATGACAGTTGGATGCAAACTAAGCAAGGATGATGAGTCCAAAGCTGTAGATCCAAAACACTATAGATCAATGATTGGGAGTTTACTCTATGTAACAACTTCCAGACCTGATGTCAAGAAAGTTGTTGGGATGGTGGCTAGATTCCAATAAGCACCAAAGGAGAGCCATATTCAATATGTAAAAGGAATCTTTAGGTATTTGAAAGGAACCATAGATCTTGGTTTTTGGTATCCTAGCAAGGATTCATTCACTTTAAAATCCTATTCAGATGCTTATTGGGAAGGAAGTGTAGATGATAGAAAAAGTACAAGTGGGGGAGCATTATTTTTGGGAGAATCACTGGTAGCTTGGATAAGTAAGAAACAATCCTCAATTTCATTATCTAGCACTGAAGCGAAGTATATTGCAGCAACAGAATGTTGCACACAAGTGGAATGTATGAAACAAACCTTACAAGACATCAAAATAGTATTTGAAGAACCCACTACTATCCACTATGATAATACAAGCGCGATAATTCTCTCCAAGAACCCTGTTCAACACTCAAAATCAAAACACATTCCAATAAAATACCACTATCTAAGAGATCAGGCTGAAAATAAGAACATTAAATTGGAATATGTTCCAACACAAGAACATGTGGCAAATATTTTCACAAAACCCTTAAGAAGAGATGTATTTGAATATCTCAGGAAAAAATTGGGAGTAATCCTTCTTCCAACCTAAATATCTCAAGAAAATAATGCATCAGTTGGCACCTATTCAAGGGGAGACAACAATCAATGTCAGAAGGATTCATTCAGTTATGCCAGGAAAATTGTGATTGCAGGAGGATTTACCAATGGTCAAAGACTCTGATCAAACGTATTTAGATAGACAGATCATAGGAGAAGAAACCCTTTTCCATCGATGTCAAAGGGGGAGAGTAACTTCAGAGGACAGAAGCATTACCACAGGGGGAGATTGTGTATGAAGTTGGAGTGTTTCCATCAATGACAATGGGGGAGATTGTTGGACATAGTGTCATTGATGTATTGCCATTGATTTCAAAAATCGATATCATTGATATGATGATAATTTGAGATAAAATATCAGGAGGGTTAGAAAATGAAGATCAAATCTCAGAAGAGATGGCACAATGAACTTTAGAAGAATCGTTGGAGGACTAGTCAACAATATATAATGACTGATGTCAAACAGATGGACCATATGCAGAGATTAAAGCTCATGAGAGTTAATGAATGAAGATCAAAGCTCAGAAGAGATGGCTCATTGAAACTCAGTAGGTATGGCATGATGAAACTTAGATCAAATCAAGATCGTTGATGTGCAATCGCCAGATCAACGGCAGGGATGAATTGCAGAGAGCGAAAGAAGAATTAAACTACTCGCTAGTTACAATCCTACAATCGGTCTGGATCGTCAGATATCATAAAATCAAACATCTACAACTGTGGTTGATCCAACAAACGATTAGATTAAGTTAGGACTGTCATATCTTACAGCTTCAAAGATTGACGATTGTGGTTGACTCATCAACAACGCACAACTTCAAATTGGGTAACGAGTTAAATCACTCGCAAGTTGTGGTTTTGCAATCATCCTTGATCATGGATTTTCTTCGTGAGTCTTCATAACCGTTGGATCTACTAAAGTGGAAGGATAGGATAAGAAAAGACAAAGTCGCGAAATGCGAATTCTCGATTTGATCTGGACCATTGGATCGTGAAGGGTCGTGGACCATTGATCTGACGTAAGTGAATATCGGGAAATTGAGAATCGAATAGAGGAGGTGCTCTAACCTTTGACATCACGAAATGTGAAGTCCTGATGAAATATGGACCGTTGGATCGTGGAGGTTCATGGACCGTTGATCTGACATAATCGGATATTGGAAAATCGGGAATCGAAGAAAGGAGGTGCTCCAATCTTTGACATCATGAAACATGAAGTATCGATGAAATCTAGACTGTTGAATCACAAGAATATCTCAGGCCATCCATCTGAGATACATTTTGGGAGAGTCAGGGTTGGCTCACATACAAACCTTCGACATCACAAAACGCGAAGTCCCGATGAAATATGGAACGTTGAATCAAAGACAGATCTCGGGCTTTTGATTTGAGATACATTTTGGGAGAGTCAGGGTTGACTCACATCCAAATTCTTGACACGCGAAATCACGATTTGATCGCAGTCATCGATCAAAGGGAGAGTCTGAACCATTGATCTGACACTGCAAACTAAGTCCGCGAACTCACAAAATGCGAAGTCCCAAAGTTCTTGGCCCCAAGTCACAACTAGTGGTCACATCAACAAAAGAGAAGGGAAGGAGTTAGCATTTCTAGGCTCCACCTCGAAGTTTCGTGAGTTGGTAAAATCGAGGTGACTCGTAGTCAATCACCTAAAACATGAAATCGCGAAACAACTTTTTGTGTGGCGTATGGTCACAACCAGTGGTCACATGGAGAGGAGCTTAGTGCCTCTATGGATTTAATCCAATGGTGCTGATTAAATCAAAAATCTCATCGAAGGGTTGCTATTTCACTTCACGATTTATTGATCAGTTATGATTCAGTTAGAGGAGTTGAATCATTGTTCTTGGATTGGCGACTCAGTTTCATGGGCATTTTTTTTTGGATATTCAAGGTGTAACCGAACAGGGGGAATACATAAAATAAAAATGATGTGACGGTGCTAGGTGTTGCTTGGATCTGTAAAAAATGATTTGAACTGTAATAAAGGAAAGAAAAACATGAACAGGGTGAGAACATGTACAAAAATGAAGTACAAAAGTTGTATAGAGGAAAAAAGTAATACATCACTTAAGTTGATAAGCCCGTGGTTTTGCGTTATCGGACACATATAATGGTTTAAAGGAAGTGCCTCTGCAGAAATCAGTTTCTGTAAATAATTTGCAGAGATTCAGGATCGAGTTAAAAGGATGAAATTGATCCATAACTGTGATCAATTTATGAAAAGACTTCACGGTAAAAATTATAAAACAATGATTATGGTTAAGTTAATTGAAGAGGTGAAATGGTCCAAACGAAATGACACAATGCGTTATAACTCACACTGTTCTGAAGATTATATAACCGAGGAAGTGTGGTGAGAATAAAGTGTCTCTGCAGTCCAGATCAAAAGATCAAAAGATGAAGCAGATTCCAGGAAGAAAAGATGAAAATACTTATGCATTAAGGGTGGTTGGGTGGTGCAAGGGCAGGTTGGTGTCTACAGAGGGAGTTTGTGCTTCCTTGTCAGTTGTGGTTGACTAAACAGGGGGTCATAGGATCCTATCAATTGGTGTTGGTGAACAAAGTGTGTGGGTGCATCCTGATCAGTTGGTGTTTATCGAAGAGGAAGAATATATTCCTTCTATGTAACATGTAAAACATAATTTTGCAGTTAATAGAAAAGAGTTTGTGGTTTTTCCCATTTGGGTTCCACAATAAAATATTGTGTCAAAATTCTGTTTGCATTAATAAAATAAAAATTGATATAATAATTGTTTCACTGATTCACCCCCCCCCTCTTAGTGACAGGATCTGATCCTTCACGACGTTGACTATATCGCACCAGTCTCCTCAGCCTGTGATCTAACCCTCGGGATAAAGTTTCTCACTCCTTCCCTAGTTCACCAGCTTAATGACTCATACATTTCTTACATCTCTCTCTCTCTCTCTCTCTCTCTCTCTCTCTCTCTCTCTCCCCCCTTGTCTTCTAAGTACTACTTATTTATATCCTTTTCTCTCCATCCATTACAATACATTACGAAAATCCTAACCCTAACGTCGTTAGGTCTTCCTTGCATGTGAACTTTGCCTGCTTCTCTTACACGTGCTTCTTTTCCTTCCATCTGTCTTTTCCTCCTTGCATTCTTCTCCTCCAAAAATAGCCTTTCTTCTTGGATAGGCCTGCATCCAACAATGTACATGCACTTCTAAGAATGTTCATGTTCTCTAAGAACATGCACACACTCTTAAAAATGCACACATGTTGTTGCAATGCACATGAACTCTTATGCCCAACTTTCCATTTCTCTCCCTCTCTCTCTTTCTCCC